>JAQQSQ010001807.1:0-11907 GCA_028627145.1 Eidolon dupreanum
GCCCTTGGATCAGACACGGAAGGGCCGAGAAATCAGCCACTAGGGAAACACACATTTTTACGGGGGGGCTCAGATTTCTGGTGCCTTTTTTCTTCTTTATCCTTTTTTTTTCTTATCAGTTGATATTTCCCACAATATACATGGATTCTTCTCAAACTAAGAAAAATATCTTACTGTTTAACGTCATTTTAATTCACACAAGCTACCAGGCAACGCGAAAATAAGTTTCGAAGGGCGCCTGGATCAGGAGGGTGAGTTCTTTCTTATCTCCTCGCATTTATTAAACTTTGTAAAGCACGTGTTAAGACAGTCAGTCCATCGTGGGCGTGGGTTTCTGGCCACGTGCAAGGCAGCCAAGCTATTCATCTCCTTATCCTTTTACCTGGGCGTTGGCTGGCCCAGGTAGTCCTGTCCTCAGCCCTCTGCCTAAAGCCTATTGAAATGACAGTAAAACATTCACTGTATCTAACGTGACAGTTTTCAGCCCCTTCAACTAAACTCAGGGAAACACACATTTTGACGTTTGATGTTGAAATAAAACTGTAAAGGCATGGGGTGGAGATGGAGATGTCACCTTTATTTTGCTTTCAAAGAACCTGAAACTGGAGGTATTTTCTGTGAGAAACGACGCTCAGCCATCGTGGGTGGGACATGGTTCTCACCGTCGGGCCCTTCACTCACCACAAAGCAGAAGAGGGGATTCCCGCCCCCCATCCAATGCTTTCTTCCCCAGCTACGTTTATATTTATCCTGTTTCTTTGCCAGAGAATGCCTTCCTCAAATTTACTGTAAACAAAAATGCCAGCCACGCCCTGCAGTAAAATCCCTCCAGCTTTGCCTCCTCCACTCCCTCCATGAGGGGAAAAAGTCCCTTTTTCTCTGCCAAGTATGTAAAACTCGAAAAACTGTGCAGATTTTCACAGATATCCAGAGCCTCCCATATGAATAAAGCACTTTTCCCGTGAAAAATAAAAAGAACCAATTTAATCATGGTGACGATAATCATAATAAAGCTTAAATATAAGACCAGCCGCACAAACAGTCTTCCTCTGCATCTGCTCCTAGGATGGCCTCATGGGGCCTGGCAGGGTGACCCGGCCACCCACCGAGTCCCCCACCTGGAAACTTAATTAACAGAGAGGGGTGTGTGTGTGTGTGTGTGTGTGTGTGTGTGTGTGTGTGTGTGCGTGCACACGCACGCAAAATCTTAAAGTTGCTGACTTTAAATCTGAGGGTGCTGCCCCTCCCCCGCACCGGGAACCTCACCACGAGCTGCGTCCTTCTGGACTGGGTTTCTGAGGAGCAGGAGGTGCGTGGTCCACGCCAGGGGCCTCTGACTGAGCCATTCCAGCCGGGCGACGTCCGTTACCCTCTCTACTGTGTCCCCTGAGAGATGAGTCTGAATTCTAACTGCCAGGACCTGTGGGGGTAGCCTTGTTTGGGAAATACTTTGCAGATGTCATCAAGTTAAGGACCTGAAGATGACCCCCAGCTGGATTCAAGGCGGCCCCGCACCCCCATGGATGAGGGAGAGGGAGGACGGAGACACAGACACGGAGGAGAAACACAGAGAGGGGACGTGAAGACGGCAGCGGAGGTCGGAGCCGGGCGTCCATCGGCCAGCCACGCCGAGGACTGGCGGCTGCCCCCAGGAGCTACGAGGTAAGGACGGACTGGCTTGTCCCTTGGGGCCTT
This sequence comes from Eidolon dupreanum, assembly GCA_028627145.1. Lineage (NCBI taxonomy): Eukaryota > Metazoa > Chordata > Mammalia > Chiroptera > Pteropodidae > Eidolon > Eidolon dupreanum. The sequence continues at coordinate 1,696 of JAQQSQ010001807.1, forward strand.
GAGAAGGGACCAACCCCGCGACACCTTGATTTGGGATTTCCGACCTCCAGAACTGTGAGAGAATACAGCTTTGCTGTTTCAAGTTACCGCGTTTACGGGACATTGTGACGCAGCCCTAGGAAATGACCTGGAACCTGGTGTGGCCGCCACCATCTCCGAGCCCTGGGTCGTCCGTCCAGCCTCTTTTCACTCCCAGCTCCGTCCCGAAGCCAGGCCCCTGCCCGCCCCTCCCGACCCGGCCTCTTCTTCCTGGCTTCAGAACCCCGGCTGCCTTAGAGCCACGGGGGTAACCAGTGCCCCCCAAAGATCAAAGATCGATCAAACCAGGCTGCCGGGGTGTGGGGAGCAGCAAGGCCTGACGCCTGAGTGTTTGAAGGGGCTCCGGGGAGCGCAGGCCCGCACCAGCGACAGGGCCCCCAGCCGGCACCCCTGCCCCGCCCACCGCCGCTCCCGAGGTCTCCTCCAGCCACACGGATACGGCTCCGCATCGTGGGCCTGAAGTTCAAGTCTGCGCACACATTTCCGGCGCAGTCTGCTAACACGCAGCTTCCCAGGGCCCTGCTCACGGCAGCGACTGTGGAGACCTGGGATAAACCCAGGAACGCGAGGTTTTACGTCTTGAACTTTGCTGTGCATTAGAATCCCCTGAGGAGCTTACGAGTGCATGTGTGTGTGTGTGCACGCGCGCACACACACACACACACACACACACACACAATGTCTAGACCACACCCCCAGCCTAACTGAATCAGAAACTGCAAGAAGCACACAGGCAGCAGAATTTTTTTTTTTAATTTCCAACTGATTCTAACACTCAACCAAGTTCAAGATCCATTGTTTCAAGAAGTGCCTAATACGGAGCGGCTACGAAGAAGAGTGAAGCCGTCGCTCACGCCACCCGGAGCGGGTGGTCCGAGGGAGAAGCCAGATCAGAGCCGTTGAGACGCGCGTGGAAGTGTGGAGTTCTCAGCCGTGGCTGGTACTCTGACGGGAAAGGCTGAGGCACTGTAGCGAAGACCGATGTAGTCAGGAGCCGCCTCTCTGAGCAAGAGCTGGAGACAGGTGGAGAGTGGGGGCCAGAGCACCCGGAGAAGCGAGAACAGCACGTGCAAAGGCCCCGGGGCGGGGAAAAAGCTGCATCCCAGGGACCAAAGGAAAGCCCGTGCCGCTGACGGGCATTTACACAGCAAAGGAATGCAGGTGCCGTGTGTGAAGGGAGAAAAATAGACTAAGAACAGGCGTGCAGGGCGGGAGGGCGGAGGCAGGTCGCGCTGGCTGAGTTGGGTGTGTTGGATTTGAAACGTGGGTTCCCCAAATCAAAAGGACAAGCAGGCGGTCACATGGTCTAGCCCGCACCAGGCCTGGACACCCAGATCCGGCAGTCTTCGCCCACTAGAAGGTCCTGCACCCGTGGGCTACGTCGGTTCACTTGGAGAGCCTCTTAGACACCCCCTTCTCCCCCACTGTGTCCCCCGGACCAATCACGGACAGAGCCTTTCCGGTCCTCCCTACCTCCCGGGTCCAGCCCCTTCTCTCAATCAGCCACGTGCACATCTGCCCCGGTGTCAAACTGCGAACTCAGTCTCTCTTCTTTCTAACCCATCCCTCACACAGACCTGGAGCACGCCGGCCTGATCGCGTCAACGTTTCCATAGCTCAGGGTCACCTACGGAACAAAACATGACATCCGTGGCACAAGCAGAGGCCAAAGGCCTTTGTCTCTTGGCCTCTGCTTACTCGTCCAGCCTCATCCGCCCTCCTCCAGACCCTCAAACGTCCTGCCCCCCAACCTCATTGAGCTATTGGCTGCCACCGGCCACCCTCCCGAGGTCCCCAGTACAGCAGCATCTGTGCGTAAGTAGCTTTGTCTCTAACGACCCCAACACACCTAGAACTTTGCCGGCCCAGCACTTCTCTTCTCCTCCGGACAAATGTCCTCTTACAGCCTCTGACAGGTGACGCAGGTGGCAGCCAGCACCCTCTCACAGACCCAGCCCCTCCAGCCACACGGCCGGCCTCCGTCACCACAGCTTCCTAAGGACGAGAGGAAGAGAGCGGTCAGTGGCGTCTTCGCGGAGAGGGGCAGGGCGTGATAACTAGAGCAGTCAGCGGCCTTGCTCGCCACCGGGGAGGCCCACCTGAGCGAGGAGAGGCAGGAGGATGCAGGCAGCAGGCACCGGAAGCCCAGTCCGGGGTGGGTGACGCCTCGTGGTCCTTCCAACGCTCCCCATTCAGACCCGCGCTGCACTGAGTCGGAGAACTGTCCCCTGCAGCCTCGACGTGTGAAGGGCGCAGTTCTGGTGGGGGAAACGGGTGACCAGGAGGGCTGGACACGGGTGAGCGTCAACACGGCCCCCGCGGGTGAGAGAACTCAATCCACGGCAGCCAAGGAGTCCGGGAGAGGTTCCGGGGCAGCCCCCCGCCGTCCGGGGTCCTGGGGCCTCTGAACCCTTTGTCCCCCAAAGCTGGGGCTGTGTGCATCTGCTGTCTAGCAAGACCACCACGTGGCGGCCCTGCGCAGTCCGATGATCGGCACGTTTCGAAAAGATAAGGAGCGGAGTGATAGTGAGCAGACTAAGGCTGGCCCCCGAAACCGCCCTCACCCCCTCCCAGACACCGGCGCTTTGCCCGTCCGGGATCCGCCCTCACGTGGCACTGTGGGCTTCCTTCTGCTTCTCCCCCTCGATTCTGCGTCCCAAACCCGCCCGCCCATTTCCTGGCACAGAACGCTCAGGGTCCCCCTTGCGTAGCTCCCCTTGGATTTCTGCCTGTACGGCTGGAAACCAGCCGTGCCTGGGTGCCACCCGCTTGGCTCAGGACGGAGGGCAGACTGGACAAGGGTGGGCAGAGTGGTGAGGTCTGCTGCTGCTCCCTGAGCACAGAGGACCCGTCTCCAGCCATGCGAGGCCACGCCTACCCTCCAGGGGCCTTCCGGACACCGTCCTTTGTCCAGTGTAGAATGGCTGCCCACGCCACACACTGAACATCACAAGAGGAAGTGGATCCAAGGACCCCTGAGCTGAGGGATGTCTCCTGGAGGCCTTTTGCCTTAAAGAATTAGATTTTCATGTTTATCAATAATTATTCTTTTCCGATCTGAGAAGTTTTAGGCCATATTTAAAACCGTGTCTTTTCAGCTTTGCATTTATTCGACCCAAATGTAGCACCGAAGTCACAGCAGGGTCTCAAGACACGCTGTCTGGCTGCCAGCCCCCGTCTCTCCAGTTGCTGGCAAATCAGACCTCAGGCGGCAGCAGGCCTGCCCCGGACGGCTGAAGACACGTGCTGAGCTCCCCCGTATGTGACGGTCACACAGGCGTCTCAGAGGCAGCAGACCCAAAGATCCAGCTATCACGGTCCGATGAGCCCCTCATACGCCTGCTCTTCCCGCCCACCTCGCTCCCAGAGTCGAGTACCCCACCTCTGACGGCCAGACCCCACAGCCGTCACCGCCCCCGATCCTCTCCTCTGTCCCTTCCGAACTTATTTTGAGGTCAGCCTGCCCCTCCGGTATGACTCGTCTCTTTTCTGCCCCTACCAGGCCACCTAGCACTTCTGGTTGAGACCCTTTGGTGGGTCCCTGTCACCCACGCAATAAACGCCAAACTGCCTTCTCCTGACGTACAAAACCCTCCATAATTCAACCCCTGCTTCTTTCACCTTTATTTCCTGCCACCTGGGAGGACCGTCCATCCCAGATTCCCTGAGACTAAGACGGTTTCCAGGATGCGGACCCTTCAGTGTGACAAACAGGACATTTCAAGGCAAACAGACTAGGTGCTTCCCTCTCTAGCAAAGCTGAACCACTAGTGGTTCTGTTATGGGCCGAATGCTTGTGAACCCCAAAACCTTAAGCCGCCAGGTGATTGTATATGGAAATGGGCTTTTGGGAGATAACTGGGTTTGGATGAGGTCACGAGGGTGGGGCCCCTAGTGGAATCAGTGCCCTCGTAAAGAAAGGAAGACAGCACTCCCTCTCTCTTGCTTGCCCTCCCTCCTTCTCTCTCTTCCTCTCTCTCTCTCTCCCTCCCTCCCTCCCTCCCTCCTTCTCTCTCTCTCTCTCTCTCTCTCTCTCTCTCTCTCTCTTTCTCTTCCTCCCTCCTTCCCTCCTTCTCTCTTTCTCTCTCTCTCCCTGACTCTCTCTCTCTCTCTCTCTCTCTCCCCCCTCCCTCTCTCCTTCCATCCCCCTCCACGACCACACACTGAGCAACCAAAGGCAGAGTGAGCTCAGTAGAGAGAGAAGGTGGCCGTTTACAGCCCGGCAGTGGACTCTCACCAGGCACCGAATCAGCCAGTGGCACCTTGGTCCTGGGCTCGCAGCCTCCAGAACTGTGAGAAATAAATTGTTGTTTAAGCCGCCGAGTCTGTGGGGGGCTGTGACAGGAGCCCAGGCTGAGCGAGACAAGTTCCTGACGATCTCTCGCTGATTTTCCCACATGACTGTTGCTCTATGCTGTTCACGCAGCGTGGACCCTTTCCCTAGCCTCCTCCCCTTTTACCTGGTCACCTGCCATCTATGCTTTGAGACTTGGTGCCGGAGGCCTGAGCCTAGAGGCCTTTGCTGGCTTAGTGCAGGCACACCTGTGGCTGAGCTCAGTGCCACTCCTGTCCCCACGGAGGTCTGGGGTGCAGTTATCGATGTACCGTCACTGGGTCACCCATTCTCCTCGGGGGTCTGGCTCTCCCACCAGAGGGCAAGTGATCACAGGCAGACCTTTGCCCTCCTCCTCTGTGTCCACAGCCCAGCCTGGCACTGGGCACCTGGGAGGTGGCCACTTAATGACTGAATCGGTTATCCAGGACACCCATGTGTAAACCTCTGTTTTGAAAAAAAAATCTTATTTCCGATTTAACAAAATTCTCAATCCTAATTAGACCCTTGGTCATTTTGAATACACGTGCTTCCGGCTTAGCTCTTTAGATGTACAGATTCCATGAAGAAACTGATCCAGAACCGGCCAACAGCCCAGGAATAACTTCTGTGTCTACATCACACTTCGATGATTAATTTTGGAAATGTGCTCTCAGATAGTTCATTTACTGTGAATTTTCTTTGGTGTCGAGATATTCTGTAAAATATATTTTAAATTTAACCATAATCAAACGTCCTTGCTATTCTGTAAGGATTATTATAAGCTTAAATGATGTAATAAATGAAAAAGTGCTCCAAAATATGTAAGCGCTGATATAAACGTGGACATTATCACTAAGGTTGTTTGTCTCCTCATTATGATCGTTGTGTGGTCTCCTGATGCATCCCACAGCAAACTGAGACTCTGAGGAAGAGGAGAGCTAACACAGCTCCTTCCTTTGTTAGCATGTGGCTCACGCAGGTAATGTCTGCGTTCTGAGCCTCCATCCCCATCAAAAACAAATGGGAAAATCTATAAAATCTACCTTACAGAGTCAGGGTAAAAGTAAACAAGTTAGCGTGTGAATAAAGCCAGGAGCTACAGAGGAGGATGGTGTTGGTGATGGCATTGGAAGGGGGAGGCACTGGGTAGGGATGATGTTGGTGGTGCTGGGATGGGGATGGTTTTGGGATGGGGATGGGGCTGGGATGGGGATGGGGCTGGGATGGGGATGGTGGTGATGATGGTGGTGACGATGTTGGTGGTGTTGGGATGGGGATGAGGCTGAGATGGGCATGGTGCTGGGATGGGGATGGGGCTGGGATGGGGATGGTGCTGGGATGGGGATGGTGTTGGGATGGGGATGGGGCTGGGATGGGGATGGGGCTGGGATGGGCATGGTGGTGATGATGGTGGTGACGATGTTGGTGGTGTTGGGATGGGGATGGGGATGGTGTTGGGATGGGGATAGTGTTGGGATGGGGATGGTGTTGGGATGGGGATGGGGCTGGGATGGAGATGGGGCTGGGATGGGCATGGTGGTGATGATGATGGTGGTGATGATGGTGGTGACGATGTTGGTGGTGTTGGGATGGGGATGGTGTTCGGATGCGGATGGGGCTGGGACGGCCATGGTGGTGACCACGGCGGTGGCAGTGTTAGTGGTGGTGAGTGATATGACAGTGACTGCGTTTGCGATGGTGGGGTTGGGATGGTGAGTCTGTGCTTAGAAGCCATCAGGCTGCCATGACAGGGACCTGTGCCCTGCTTGTAAGGAAGGTGTTCAGAAAATGTTTTTTTGGCTGAATGGATGAAACAATTAGCTTGGGAGCCTCTTTATTCTGCTACGTTATATCACCATATGAAATCCAACAGGCTCAATGGTGTGTAATATTACCAGAGTCCAAACTACATTAAAATAAATACAAAGCAAAGACAGGCTCTCCAGGGCCTGATTTTCAGACTGGATAATGATTAGACTAAAATCTGGTTTCAGATGTGGGAGATTTTGAATATTTTACCTTACTCTTTTTTTTTCCTTTGCCCAAATATGACCTCACCCTGTCGAATGACTCCAGTTGCACCGTTCAGGGGACTCTCTGAGTCCGGCCCTGTGCAGATGCTCCGGCCCCTCCCCGCCTGGCTGTCCTTGAGAGCCTCGAGAGAGCTCATCTTAAAGACGTCCATGTCTTTCCCCTTGAGCTCCACGTCGGAGCAGCGACTAGAAGGAAGAAACGCGCTCAATTCTAAAATCAGAATGAACCATGTTTAATTCAATCTAGAATTTGGCAAAGAAGTCGTTTCAACTCACAGTTAAACTGTGAGACGAAACTAAAGGCATGTGACTCCTCGTTGGCCAGATCTCAGGGGTCGCCACCCGTGTCCGTGAGTCAGAGGTAGGACCGTTGCTGAACCAGCTGGGCTTTTCCAGCCAAATACCCACACCACGTGTTAATGATTAGCCATTATTCTTCCTTTCCTCCCCTTCAAACCAGCGCTATTATCATGGCCAGGCTCATTCCACAGATGCTTGCGTGAGAGCAAATCTACATTGAATCCAGATGAGAAAAATATGCCTGAAAGAGGAAGAAATGATTCAGTGTGATAATTAAAGACTTTAATGCATATGTTCACTGAAATTATAATATATCCTAATACCTACACAAGCATTGTGTTAATGGGGTCTACACACCTGGAACATGGGACCATAAGGCACTGTCATGACGTGGAAACTGCTCCTAGGTACAGAGTAAATGTGTTTGTATAGCGTTTATGCACAAGGCTTTATTAATCACGAGATAGCATGGCATATCTATAAGCATTTGTGTTGTCAATTGACGTCCTCAAAAATTGACTTGAGAAGGGATTTTAGCTTTGACTTTTGATTAAACCGATCATCTGTTCATTTACTCATTCACTTATTATTTCTTGAACGCCTATCCTACGCCAGGCACAGTTCTATTAACAGTATAATTCTTTTTTAGGCATTTGTTACATTCTAAAAAGAACTTCCTGCAAATAACAAACTCTGATACGTGATTAAGTTCAAGTTACTTTCTCAAAATCTTAATAAGCAAAGCTACAGTGTGAGGTCCAGCATAGAGACATCTTTGACATTCTTCATTTTCCTAATTAATGATATCAAGTTCAATATGTGGAAATATTTATTTGCCTTTGTCTAAACTTGTATCTAATTTCCTACAGTGGAGCCATTTTTAGAAACACTGTTCACCCTGCTGGACTTGGACTTAGGGTCATTTCATTCCACCTGTCATAATAAAATCTCATTCAAACTCCTCCCCTCTTTCCAAACATTTCCCTCTAGACATTCTGAGCCTGACTGTATATAAGAAGTAGAGCTGAGAGAACTCACAAATGGCCAGGAGTCCAAAATCCACATTTGTCATCTTGATTATTAATTCTGCCACTTACTCAGCTGGGACCCTGTAGGAGAGGGCTGGTCCTCAGAGAAAAGCAAAGCACTTCCTGCCTCAGGAAGGAAGGGGACCCCAACAAAAACACAAAGCTGGGGTAACTTTTAACTGCTACATTGGCAAGTGTCCGGAGTTGATGTGTGACAACTGGGGAACGCATTTGTTGGTGGCACATGCATACATTGGTGCTACACTTTGAGAAACCAATTCACACCTCACAAGAATTCCAAAAGCCTAAATTCACTCAGGATCAGTCATTTCAGTCCTGGAGACAGGTCCTTTGCAAAAGAAGTGATATATTCGTAAATATGCACAATCCAGATGTCATCCAGGCCATCGTCACTCACGAAGATGGAATTAAATCAAGTGAACTCTCCAGTTCCACCAGAGCCCCGCCAAGGACACTTACCTCGTCATGGTCGCCTCAGCCCTGAGGTCCTTGCTCCCGTGCATGCTGTCCTCACTAGCATGTTCACTCTGGAAGGAAACTCAGTGTCCTCCTCAGTGGCACGCGCATGTGTGCACGTGCACACGTACACACACGCACACACGGGGCATGCATTTCCAAGCATCCAGGAGTGAGTGGGCTGGCAATGACAGAAGACAGGCATGGGCACAGAGGACAGCATGTGGGCCAGGGCCTCCATCACAGCAGCACGACCAACTTTGGATCGACAGTTGGGCATCCCTGCTTTTAAAATATCCTTTCGACACTCACCACACCACTGATGAATTCTCACTCAATCTTCTTCTTGTGTTTTTGTCCTCTTCCTCCTCACTCCCTCAGCCCCTCCCACTGAGGGTTATACCTCCTCCGGGTCTGGAGGACTCGCTCCCCTCCTACAGCCCAGTTCTGCTCCGGCCACACCCCTGGCACCCAGGGCAGCGAGGGGCTCAGCGGAATCCACCTGACAACAGTGGTCATAGGGGAAACGCATTCTTCCTCTGCAGATGTCCTATGGAGCTTTGCTCATTATCACGAAACATTGAAAACAACCCACATGATCAACAATGCAAGCATTTAAAAATTCACTATGCTAGTGCTTGCCTAGGGCTGGGAGGGAGGAGGGCTGGGCATGAGAGCCGAAGATTATGGGTCTCCCACTGCACGGATGAAAACGTCCTACAATTTTAATGATGGCTGTACAACTGTGAATGTACTAAACACCAAAGAATTGTACCCTTCAAATGGGCAAGTCATGTGCTATGTAAATTAAATCTCAATAAATCTGTTACCAAAAATAATTATGCTAAATTCTCATGATGAAATAGTATGTGACAAATGAAACGTGTGGTCGCGAAGACCCCAGCTGCCTCCGTGCCCACGGCAGCCTGTGCTCTGACCTCTCCTCTTTGGCTTCTGGCTTCTCTACCGACCTGCTCATCTATCAGATTCACCTCTATCCAACTCATTTCATTCCTGGATCCCACCTTGGCAACGGCTTTGGACTGACATGCTTGGCTGTGGGGTTCATGAACATTTGGATTTGATTTACTTTCTGGACCATTCAAGAGTATGGGGCAACCCAACTTCGATACTGGCTTTGCCTAAGAGACACGCTGCATCCACCATCAGCACTATGGTGCATCCCTTTGCCGCCCACAGCCAGGCTAGGGCAGGGCCCGCAAGGTGCTGGGGGAGGGGCACACCATTTAAGGAGGCACCCTCTCTCAGGCCCTTGCAACTGCAAGATCAGCCCCACCCCCAGGGGGATGTTTCCTTGAGAGAGAGGCAACTCAGGTCAGCAAAGTTTAAGGAGACATTCCCTCCCAGTTGTGTGTAGGTCCTGAGCTTTCAGGGCTGTGCCCAGGGTGCCTGTAAGCCTCCCTCATTCCGAATACCCAGAAGGTAGCAAGGTGGACAAGCAGGCCGTGTGTGCTCAATTAACGATCTTTATTCCTTTGCTAACCCTGTCAAAATCACACTCTTTCGGGTAACAAATAAAGTATGCGTAACAATTTTCACATTTTTTAAAATGTAAAACCTCAAATTTAATCCTATTTCATTGAGCAAAATTTGTGTTGAGGCTATAGGAGCAGAGTGCGGTCGACAGCTCAAACACACGATTTTTCACTTTAATAAACATTCAAGAAAAAGGGAGGGTGCTTGATTAATCCCTTAAGAATGAACCTCTCCTGCTGGGCATGGAAGAAATACTGAACTACATTACCTGCACCCTGTCCCCACCCGGGGGGTTTCAGCCCCTTCCAAGGTCGGGGCCAGTTCTATGGGAGCTGTCGTCACATGTGCTTTGTGTCAGCAGAGCACGGCACACAGGTCATCTCCCTAAATCACTACCTGGTTCTGCTACGGTTTGCTATCTCACCCACTCCTGCCTTCAAGGGTCATCATGTGACCTAGGCCTGGCCAATCATTCTTCATTATACCTTTGTAACATGTGGGCACGTGACTTGGCAGAGCCAAC
>JAQQSQ010001808.1:0-11907 GCA_028627145.1 Eidolon dupreanum
GTATGACTGTGCAGTTCCTCTACAGTACTTTGACTAGTTTGGACAACAGAATGGGGTTGAAAGTAAAAAAGAAAATTACAAACTTAGGACTTAGAAGGTAGCACATGTTTCTGTTCACCCTTCTTGTCCTTCTGCCATCGCCAGAGAAAAACATGCCTTGATTAGCCCACTGGTCTAAGGAGGAAGAAAATACATGGAGCAAACTTGTACTTAACCTGTAGTTGATGAACTGAGTTTGGATCAGCCAACACCAACTAACCTGGAAGCACTGAACAAGAATAAATAATTGTTTTAAGTCACTGAATTTTGAAATGGTTTGTTATGCAGCATTTTCAAGGAATAGAAAAAGTTCTTTGTACTTCAAGTCCACCTGTGATCTTACTAACATAGAATTTTACAGCATGGGCATTCTGGGGAAGAAACCCCTAAGTGGTAAAGAAAAATAAAATTAATGCTTTAATAGTCCTTTCGTTGTCTATAGAATGCTTTGTAGCCATTATATTAAAAGCATATTTTAGGATAGAACATACCAAAGAACATAATTCTGCTAAAATGACAAAACGAATACATAAATGCTCTTCTGAAAATAAGTTCTTACAAGAAAAAAAAAAGCTATACAGGATTAAAGAGAGAATAGAGGTGTTAACTGGAGCCTGGAGTTCAATAGCTAAGAAAGCCCAAGTCAATGTAGAGCTGACAATGGTTAATCATCTACTTTCAAGATCTGAGAAGACTAAAAAGGATTTGATTTTTTGTAGCCTGTAGTCTCTGGCTGTACTTTAAAATATAGTATTATTGTCCATAATTCAATCGAAATTGAAAATAGATCAAAGCTAGGTCTATTTGGTGTAATCTTCCTTGAGAAAGAGCATAGAAAGAGCATCAAAGCTTAATACTACAGACATGAAAGAAGTCCCATGAAGCTACTAGTTGGATGGAGTTGTCCATTCACAGAGCTGGGACAGCCTGCAGGGCTGATGTTGACCTTGCAAGTAGAAGCAAACTTAGCATAGAGGCTGCTACATCTCTGCCGATAAGAACAGCAAAGATATTCTTACTGTGGACTACTGTATGTCAGGCTCTCTTGGCTAAAAACTCTTCTCTACTTTACCTTCAATCATCACAATAACAGGTAAGGTACTCTTGTGTTCATGATACAGACAAGACTCAGAAAGTGAAGTTTGTTGTATGAAGACAATCAGCTAGTAAATGGAGGATGAGGGAAAAGAATAGAGAGCTCTGATCCCAAAGCCTAGATTCTTTCTGCAACATTACAATGTTCCTCCAGTTTCTAAATAAAGATGGCTTCCTTTCCTTTCTTTTTCCTTTTGCTTCTTCTGTACTCAGGATTTCTAAGCCAGTTTGTATCTATTCATTAGTAATGACATGAACTATATCATAAATTCACTCAGAAATACCACTGTCCCCATGCCTCTGTTCAGGATACACTACCACATTTGTCTACTGTTCGCCAGAACAAATGCTGGCAGATGCAAAGCCAATATAACTTGGTTTCAACCATGCCCCGAAATTGGATGAAGCTAATTAGCGGCACCATTCTTTAGTTATGGAAATAATCTGGAAAGCTGGCTGGCTTTTTCACCCTGGTGGCCCTATAATTCCAAATGCTTTGTTATCTCTGTGTACAGATTTGCCTACTCACAGAACACGAATAATAACAGACTATAAAAGTGTTGGTCCCTCCTAACAGAGCTCTTTAAATACAGAACTCTTTCAGAAGCTCTGACACTCATCCACCATAAAGCATTGCCCATGTGCCCTGCTTATGTCAGCACAAACACTTTGTCAGGCAGCTGAAGTAATCAATAATAGCAATACACAGACCAAAAGTCCAGCATTCAAGTGAGCATCACCAAGCATTCAGCCTACTGCTGAGCTGAAAGTTTATATGAAAGCTGACCAGGAGATGTCATTTTAAAAATGTTCTCCTCGAGGGCCAGGATGGCACAAGAGTGTAGAAGCTTTGTACATCTCTTGTGACCACACCAGGGATGTGAAGAAACCACAGAGCAAACAGCAAGCAGAGTAGCCTGGGGTCTGGATGAACAGAGGCACTACAACTAGGGTGAGAAATAAGAAATCACTTTGCAATGGTAGGAGGGGGCAGAGATGTGAGGTTGCCTGGCTCTGTGCTGAGCGAGACAGAGGCTGTGGTGTTCTTCTTAAAGGGGCCACAACCATGACTGAATGTTTGTGATGGCGGACTTGCTGGCTCTGAGCTCCAGCGCCACTGGGTTGCTGGGGTGGAGACAGGGACATACGGGGCAATGTTGAGTTGTCAGGCTTCTGGGATAGGGCTGGAGGCGAGGCTTTCTCCCAGGCAGAAGTGCTGGCAGTATCCCTTATTCCTCTGTTGTGCCCTCTCCCCTCCCAGTGTGGGGACACAGGCGCTGTCACAGCTGAGACGTCATCAAACTGGATAACAGAGGTCATTCCCCCAGAGGACTCCCTGAAACTCCGCCCCTCCCACTTGTAGCCCCACCCAAGCCACATCCAGTGGTGTCCTCGGAGTTCTCTGTGCCCAGTTCTGAGCAGCTCCACGCCCTGCGCTGGTGGCACGTGGCCTCGATTTCTGGTGTGGCCTCTGGTGACAACTATAAGCACAGCACCGGTATCAGCTTCTAAACACTGGTTATAAGGATGTTCAATGAACTTAGTGGAAGAGTAAATGAACTCAGTGAGAACTTTAACGAAGAGATAAAAAACATAAAAATGGAGATGGAAATTATAAAAGAGAACCAGTCAGAAATGAAGAACACATTATCTGTGATAAATAGTATATTAGATGGAATCAATAGCGTGGAATGAAACGGAAGTTCGAAATCACTGATATAGGGGATGGGGTGGTGGAGGGCACCAGTCAGAACAGCAATAAGAAAAAAGAATCCAAAAATGTGAAGATAATTTAAGAAGCCTATGGGACAACATTGAACATAACAATACTCACATCATAGGGGTACCAGAGAAGAAGAGAAAGAGCAAGAAGTCGAAAACCTATTTGAAGAAATAGTGAGGAAAACTTCCCTAACCTGGTGAAGGAAGTAGACATACACCCCAGTAAGTTCAGAGAGTCCCAAACAAGATGAATCCAAAGAGGCCCACACCAAGACACATCATAATTAAAATGCCAAAGGTTAAATACAAAGAGAGAATCTTAAAAGCAGCAAGAGAAAAGTAGTTAGTTACCTACAAGTGGGCCTTCATAGACTAAGCAGCCAATTTCTCAAAAGAAACTTTGCAGGACGGGAGGGCTTGGCATAAAATATTCAAAATGATGAAAACCCAAGATCTATAACTAAGATTACTTTATCCAGCAAAGTTATCATTTAGAGTTGAAGGACAGATAAAGAGCTTCCAAGACAAGAAAATGTAAAGGAGTTCATCACCCTCATGCCAGTATTACAGGAAATGTTTCTTTTTAAGAAGAAAAAATATGTAGCAAAAATATGAATAAAGAAAGACAATAACAAAATATCTATTAACAAGTACTTTAAATGAAAAAGAATTAAGTGCTTTAATCGACAGAGAGGGTGGCTGAAAGGATAAGAAAACAAGACCCTTACCTATGCTGCCTACAAGAGACTCACTTCAGATTAAAAGACACACACAGATAAAAGGAAGAGGATAGATAAAGATAGTACATGATGAACCTAGTGGGTACTGTGCTGAATGAGTTAGTCAGACAGAGAAAGACAAATGCCATATGATTTCACATACAATTGGAACCTAAAAAACAAAATAAACAACAGCAACAGAAATGGAAACAAACTCATAGATATAGAAAATATTTTGAGGGTTACTAGATGGGAGGGGGGTTGAGGGCATCAGTGAAAAAGGGCAAAGGGAATAAGAAGTACAAAACAGTTGTAGAGATACAAAGTGTAGTATAAAGAATACAGTCAACAATATTGTAATAAATATGTAAGGGGGCAAAAGTGTACAAGGTTTATTGGGGTGATCACTTTGTGAATTATATAAATCTCTAAATCACTATGCTGTACAACTTAAATTAATATATTACTGTATACCAACTATAATCGGAAAAAACTCATTGAACTGTATACTGTAAATATGAGCAACTGTCTATTATATTTCAATAAAGCTGTAAAAAATGTGTTCTAAAAACTTTTAATTTCATCTTTAAAAATTTTGTTGTGAAAATACTGTATGCAAGTAGCAAAATAATAATAATTAATAATAATAATAATAATAATAATAATAATAAGTAACAGTATATACGAGTAGTCAATAAAAAGTGAGTCTGTGAGCAGAGGCCCAGTTCTGAGCTCTGCAGGAAACCTCCATCTGGAAATAGCTTGTGCACTCCCTGTACATCACGTCATATCCATCTGTTCAGCAGAATTCTCTCTTCCTTCCACTAATGGGCACTTAGACCTATTCTGTACTTTGCCTTTTTTTTTCTTTTACATATCTTTTAAATCTTTCCATATTGGTGAAAACAGTGGGGAACAAAGTCTTGGGTCAATCTCTTTTGAAAAGTGGAATGTATCTCACTAAGAAATATTAATTTCAGAGAAAATAGACCTGTGTCCTTAAACCATTTTGTCCATTACAAATGGGTTCCAGCAGGTACAGTGAAGAAAGGGAATATCATCAGGAACCCAAGAACAGACAAACAAGAGTACCATAGGGATTTAGACTGTCTTCTTCCTTGATATAAGGACTTTGTTTCTTATTTCCTTTTCCTCTTTCTCTTAAAAGGAACAATAAATAGGCATATTGACGTTGGTGGAAGGCTTTAACAAAGACCCCTTCTAGGTCACTTTCTGTGCCTCTATAGGCACTCACTACATTCTTATAAAGTTACTATAGATGATGCTTTGTTTAGTTTTGTTTGAAAGTTTGACAGATGAATAAAAAGTCACACGCACACATACACACACTTCTATAGAATCTGGTTTCCAAAACCTTAAAACTTGCCATAAATGATGAATATAAAAGGCATCTAGTATATAGTAGCATTAGATTTAACACAGCAATGCCTGAGATAAACAACATGCATTCAGGTTTCAAATGCACCCTGATTCTGCTTATCACTTGAACTGCAAATCTCTCAGGAAATACTGACCAAATAGCTGATGATTGGACACAAGTTGAGGGGGGAGCTATGGAGGAGTGACAAAAACACACAACTCCCATTTCCACAGAGGCTGACAGTCCAGGTGGAGCCATGTGGCATGCATCAAACAATTAGAGTATAATCAATAAAGAATAGAAATCAATAAATGCAAACATCCATCTAGTGGACTGCATCACCTTTGATAATGGCTTTATGAATTTTCATCAGTCCTTGATAGTATTTTGGAATAGTCTTCCTTAAAATTGAGGGATATACAGAATTCAGTCCTTCAGGCCCGAATGGCTGCCAGAAATCACAATAAAACAAGAGGCATGTGTAAAGGGCGACTGGTAGTAACATGTTAGAGTATTATGGTCTTGCCAGCAGAGAAAACATGTTAGATTTCAAATATTCTCAAATAAAAATTCACAAGGGCAGGAACTCTAACTTGCAGGTAGATGGTTCTGCAGTTGGAAATTGGCTGGAGGGCTGCTTTTTCTCATAGGCAGCTCTCTGTCACTCCACAGCACCCTCCAGTATAACGGTAAAAGGGAACTATTTATTTAGTCATTGTTAGAATAGGCATTGTTCACTTTAGGTCAGTCATCCATTTCTGAAAAGTCAAAGTTCTACATTAAATGCTAACTGAGAGCCTAGTTCCCATCACTTTAAGTGGGAGAAATTCTGACATGCTACATACATGTCAACCCCAAACACCCAATGAATTCTCCAAAATGTAATTAAAATGTAGTAATCTACTAATATATGTCACCAACTACCATTTTTAAGATACTTCTTATAGAAGCAAACAAATGTTTTGTGGGATGTTCATATACATTTTTTTAAATATATATAAATATAGAACTGAGTCTTACCTATATTCTGTGAAGTAGAGTATGAACAATAAAGACTGAAAAAAAATGCTGTCTATGAGGAAGAGGAATGCTGTGGATGTGTCTGCAGTTGTGAGCAATGCTGGGTACAGATGGCATGTAGGATAAGCACAACCTGTGTGATCTGAATTACAAGTAAAGAGGAATTAGTAAGGGAAGAGTTCCTGAGGCTGCATGCACCATAGTGGCTAAGAAAACAAACAGGGAGTGCTCAAGGAAGGAGTAATGGCCTGAGAAAAGAAAGAAAAATAGGATTGAGCTTGGTAAATAAGGGGATTCTGTAAGGACACTGACCAGATTTGATACAAAGGAAAAATGGGCATGTGAGTTTGAGTCAGATAAGAATAAATTATGGTGTCTGGACCTTCGCTAATGTAGACTAAGGCAAAATCAAATGATACATTACACAGAACTGTTAGATGAAGATAGCATGCTAGAAGAGAAATATACTAAGTATGATAATAAATATTAGTGACAGTGAATAGACTTTTCAAAACTGTTTCAAGAATTATGTGTTTTAATATGAATAAGAAACAAATCAAAGACTTTGAGAGCTGAAAGGGGCATTTACAGTTGCCCCAGGCAACAGTGAATCTTTATAAATGGTTGGTCCATACAGCTAGGCAGTCATTGCAAACTGAGATAGACTGTCCCCTCACACATTCTGCAGCATACACCACAGTAGAACTTAATATGTATATCTTAAATCAAACAAGACTCTATGAATAACAATGACAACTAAGCTTTACTGGCAGCTAACTTGGTTTAATGAAATTAACCTATGGTAAGTTTGTTCAAAATATCAGTGTGTTTAATGCACACGAAATCCCATTGCTGGGTTAGTACTATTGCTACTTCATATTTAGCCTAGTTACAGTATATGGTATTCTAATAAAGATCAGGAAAAAAATCATCAGTATATGTTATGGTTTATTCAATGCTGTAGAGTTGGTAATATTTATTTTAAAATCTTAGGGAAAAGAACATGGAATATACCATCATTCTAAACATTATCTCATGTTTTGACTCCAAGAAAAGAATGAGAAATTCACAAAGTAATCACTATTTCTGTTCTCCATTACTTTTGTGTTTTAGTTTTCTCCTGTCCATAATAAAGTATTGAGTTATAAAATAGAAAATTCCGAAATAAACTAATTTGAGGAGGCAAGGGGAGATAAATAGTGGAACTCTTAAGGCAAGCAAAAGGAAGTTTGTTTTGCAATTAAATTATATTCCCTTCTTTCCCAACCCTCAATTTCCCTGATACCAGAATTTTAAGTATTAAAACTTGGTTTACTTAATGTGTGACTTCAAAGCCAGTGTTGGATTATAATGAACTAAAGGTGAAGTTTGGTTATGGAACCAGCAGAAAGACATGTCATTTAGTCTGATGTTTTAAGCTCCTAATATCTTGACAAGTAACAAAAATGTCTTCAGCTTAACCACCAGAAGAGTTTCTGTGAGATACTCTCAGCACATCTGTAACTATAAAAGAAAATAAAATTAGGTCACCTACTTTCCAGTCCAATCTTCCAATTTTGAATCGCTATTTCACTAGTTGCACAGACTCATGCAAGGCTGGAAACACTCTTACTATTCTCTCCTGTGCAGAGCTAACCCTCTTTAGACTGAGTCTTAATTACATGTTACCTCAAATTAATCCCATTATATAAAGTTTGTGATTATTATAGTCAGACACTAAATATTCTCCTAACTCAGAAATGCTTTTTCTTACCTCAAGGTAAATCAAGGAGAAGAAGCAGGAATAGAAAAACACAAGGATAATGAGACTGTGTGGTCTATAGAAAGATCTTTCTTTAAAAACACTGGTGAATTAATAGTATAGGAGCCTAGGTTTCAACCAGATTGGGGTTATTTATAAATAACAGAAGCTCAAATATTCTCAATGCTAGAGTGACATTTAAACAAAGAAAAAGAAAAAAAAGGCCCCATGTGGAAAATAATCTGGCAGTTTCCTTTGATGATGTCTTTCTTTAAATCCTAAGTTTCTGAGCTTATAACATTTTGAGAGGCTTTAGCTGAAAAAATAAGTTACAAAATTATAATAATTGGTAGAAGCAAGTGTACATACACAAAGAACAATCTATTGCCAGAAAGTAGAACTTAAACTAGGAAGACGGTGAAAAATAGATTATTTTAACGGTAGCTGATGTGGGGGCAACTGTCCCTCAATGAAGAACAAATCAGAAGCCCTCCCTGAGAAAGGTTCCGGGACAGGAACCTGGGAGGAGGAAAAGGAAGGGAACAAAGGAAGAAGGGAATCTGTCTACTGTGTAAACCAGAGCATGTGTCTGGGACCATCTGGGGTTGTGAAAACTTAATGTCTCTCCTGCTGGCCTGGATCAATCAGGTTAGGTAATGAATTACCTCATGCTCATGTTAATTCTACTATTTTGCTGTGCTGGAAGAAGGTAAAATTCAGATGCACTGGTGCCTTGGGTAACTAGCCAGGGTGCGGAGTAATCCAGGAAAGCTCAGGAAAGCCCTGCTCAGAAATGCTCTGTTGTCTGACATTTCTTATTTACTGTCACATCCTCTCAATAAGTTATGTATTTTTCTTTCAGTAACATACCACCCAGTTATCTGTAGATGGATCTATGTAAGTGACTCTTTACAGTCACTCTTTGAGGAAATTTCCTAAGTACTTAGCAGTGTGCTAAATGCTATGGGGCACGAGGCAACGATCACAACTTCTAACAAAGATCAAGTAATAGGGACCTAACGTACACTCCTGCCTGAAACAACCAAAACATCAGAGAAAATATACAAAATAATGGCTCTCAAGTATTTTAATATCAGGCAATGAAGGACAGGAAACAAACAAGGTGAGCTCTATGATTGCTCTACTTTACTGCCTGAAGAAAATTCCTAGGTCACAACACAGAGAGGGAAAAACCAAGGAGAGCTTAGTAATCTTCATTCAGTTGGAGATATGCAGCTGAAAATCCAGGGAAGCAAAGGCCACTAGAATTTGCAGAGTAGACTATCAGAGAGAAGAAATCAGTATTGAGGTAATACTCTGAAGATCTTAACTGATGATTCAGCTAAGTACTGATTAGTGCATAAAGTTAAAGAAACTACCCAATGATAAGGAAAGAACCACTCAAACAATTAGAGGAAACAGTGCCCAGGACTCACACAAGTCTGATAATTGTACATATTCCCAATAGTCAGAGTGGAAATTCTCTTAACTCACAAAACCTTGTTTAGAGTACTAAGAAAGATCTTGCTTCAGTAATAGAGAAAAATTCATCCTAGGCCACACCCACAGTTTGGGTGCTGCCTATCAAAGACTAAAAGCAAGACCAGAAAAGGTAAAACTGTTTCAAGTAACTTGACCATGTCATAGAACAAGATGAAAAAAAATTTTTTTGGAATACAAAAATATACAGAACTGGGAAATAAAAAATTCACAATGTATGGCATTGAACAAAATAATTACCAGGCATATTAAAAAAAAAAGGAGGAAATGTATAGCTTATAATGAGAAGAAAAACCAATCAAAAAAGCAAACTGACCCAGAAATGACAAATAGCAGATTTTGTAGGAAAGGAAAAATATGGAAGAGATAAAAAACAAACACTTACAGATAAAACCTACAATATGTGAGATTAAAAAAAAATAATAATGGATGAAATTAATGACTTATTGAAGAAGAAAAGGTGAATAAACTTGAAGACATAACAATAGAAATGCTCCAAACTGAAACATGGGGGGAAAAGACAGAAGAAAAGTCAAGAGTATCAGTGAGTCATTTGACAAGCAGTGCATCAAGTGGCCAGACATGTAACTGTAATTCCTAAAGAAGAGTGAGAGGGGGAGGTAGAATAAAGTATATTTAAAAACAATACCAAAATTTTTCCTAATTTGACAAAAATTATAAACTGATGTACAAGAAGTTTAATGAACCCTAAGCATAAAAATACAGCAAAAAAAAAAAAAAACACATAATAATCAAATTATTTAAAACTAGTTGTGAAGAGCATATTTCAAAAGCAACCAGAGAAAAAGACAGAATATGCCAAGGTACACAGATAACAGCATATTTTTTTTTTTTGTTTAAGATGATGCAAGATGATATGATCATCTCAACAGATGAGAAAACACATTTGACAAGATTCAACATCCATTCCTAATGAAAACTCTCAATGAACTGGAATAGAAAGGAAACCTCCTCAATCTGATAAAGGACATCTGCAAAAAGCCTAAAGCTACAATCATTTTTAATAGTCAAAGACTGCACCCTTTCTCCAAAGATCAAGAACAAGGCAAAGATGTACACTCTTACCACTACTACTCAGTATTGTACTGGAGGTTCTAGCCAGCACAACAGATCAAGAAAAAGAAATTTAATTTAAAAAGTACATGGAGGTGAATACACAATGCAATACATATACTCCTTACTGTTAAATTGTATACTTGAAACTTACTGGATTTCGTTAACCAACATCATCATAAAAATAAATTAATTAATTTTAAAAAAAGTACATGTTGGAAAGGAAGAAAAACTATCAATTCAGAGATAATGTGATCATTTACATAGAAAATTTATGGAATCTACAAAAAAGCAACCAGAATAAGCTGATTTTAACAATATTGCAAGAAACAAGATCGATATACAAAAACCAACTGTATTTTTATATGATAGTAATGAAGAGTGGGAATTTTAAATAAAAGTACCATTCACAATAGCATACAAATATTAATAGTTATAAATCTGTCAAAAGATGTGAAAGACCTGTACATTTCCAACTTTGAAATATTGCTGACAGAAATTAAAGATCTAAGTAAAGGTAGAAATGTACTATGTTTATAGAGTAGACGACTCAAGATTACTAAAAATGCCAATTATCTCCAAACTGATCTACAGATTCAATATAATCCCATACAAACACTCAGCAAGCTATCAGTAAAAACCAACAAGCAAATATGAAAACTCATATGGAAACACAAAGGATCTAGCCCAGCCGATGAACTATGAAGAAAAAATTAAAACACTACAGTTGAAGGACTTAGAAAACCTGACTTCAAGACTTACAAAGTTAGTCATCAAGACAGTGTGGTACTGGCATCAAGATGGAATAGTCTAGTAATAATTACACATATGCAATCAACTGATTTTCAATAAAATTGCAAAGGCAATTTATTGGACAAAAAATAGTCTTTTCCTTTGGCTTTTTCTTTTTCACAAATGGTACTGGAATAATTGGACAGCTATATAAAAAACTTTAATCTATCCCTGGAACCACATACAAAAATTAACTAAAAATGGACCAGAGACCTAAATATAAAACCTAAAGCTATAAAACTTCTAGAAGAAAACAAAGAAGAATATTTTTGTGACCATAGGATAGACCAAGAATTCTTTGGACTTCATAAAAATTATGTACTTCTGTTTTCAAAAGAAACTGTTAAGAGAATGAAAAGATAAGTCAAATAATAAGAGAAAATATTTGAAAAATCACATATCTGATAAAGTTCTCTATCCAAAATATATTTTAAAAGCTCTCAAAACTCAATGATCATTAAAAAAAAACAATAAAAAGTAAGCGAAAGATTCGAACAGACACTTTAAAGAAGACATATGGATGTCAAATAAGTATATGAAAAGATGTTCAATATTATTAGTTGACTAAAGAAATACAATTACACCACTATATCAGTACACATCTATTAAAATAAAGATTAAAAATGTGCAGCTGGAACTCTTATACAATGCTATCAACAATATTACATGGCAGAAGACCCCCAACCCCTGGTTCTGGTCCATGGCCTGTTAGGAACCAAGCCACACAGCTGGAGATGAGTGGCAGGTGAGCGAGCAAAGCTTCGTCTGTATTTGCAGCCACTCCCCTGCACTAGCATCAGCTCCTCCTCAGATCATCAGGCATT
>JAQQSQ010001809.1:0-11907 GCA_028627145.1 Eidolon dupreanum
TAACTATTTTGACCACTCTGAACCACTTAACAGTAACACTAATTTATGTATCCATTCGAATCAATATCATCTTTATTGATATGTGTGTGTATGGTAATTTATAATTTTCAGAAAGTTCAAACTATTAGTCTCATGAAAATGCGGAATAAATGCAAGTCAGCAATTTTATTCAATTCATAAATCAGTGAGCAAACTAGTAAGATGTAAAAACTGATTCAAAGAGAATTTAACATATACTGTGTGTATATGCTGAAATTAGTTAATACTGAACAGATTAATCCCTTAGGGCAATAAAATGAGATGTTTGTGGTTATCTTTTCTGCATGGCAGAAATTACTTATGTCTTCACTGAAGAAAATGCATTATGGACAGCTATTACTGTAGACAAATATAGTTTACATTATCAATGGTTCTATATAAGTTAATTTCTAACCTACAAAATTATAAAATAGCCTACAATTAGTAAATCTATTAAATGTGAGATAGATAACCACTGGAGAGACTCCTAGACAATGCCCACTGAAATCCTTTGTTCATTTCCAAGTCGTAACTCAGAGAAGTACCGAATATTAGGAGTATGAAAAATGCAAATATGTTTGAAGTTACATGAATTACATTGTCCTGGAGCTGTTTACGCTGAACATATAAAGGCCAAATCTGTTTGGTTACTTATTTATATAGTTATATTTATCTTGGAGCTAAGTGTAATATTTATTCCTGAGGAACAATTTTGTTTTTCTTATATAGTCTTTCTGGGTTAATATTTTGTGTTGTATATGTTTACTTATATCTTTAATATATTGCATGTAAAAAATTTGAGATGTAAGATCAATGGATAAAAGTAAAAAGTCTTTGCCATAAAGTCCAATCTTATGTTTACTTTTTAAGCAACTCCAAATAAGCTTATTATTTATACCATCTGCTGTGATAGTTTATGTAATGCTTTCAATGACTATTATCTTAAATGGGGCAAATTTTTTTTCTTTCAGACATCTAAAGAGTAAATTTATTTGCAAATTTTTCCTATAGAGTTTAGACATGATCCATGCTAGTATATTTTCTTCCTACTGATTGAACTTGAATTGTTTTTTAAGCTTTTATTAAAGTGTTGAATTTTTTGTAGGATGAGATACTCTCTATTCTTTCTCTATTCCTTGATTATATTCCAAGGCACTGTTTGGCCCATATTAATGGGCAGTCACTGCAGTCTGAAATGCATATCTTTGGCCATACGTCTAATTCCATCTTCCTGTCACCTCCAGATCAAATCAGTAAGCCAGTTATTTCTCCCTTGTGACTCTTTTATTTGTACACATAGCTAAAACAGACTGGTTTTCACTTTGGATTGTGCAGCCAGGTAGAGGAAGTAAACTCATAGGATTAGTATTTAGGTTTATGGAAAGATGTCCCATTCACTTCAGAAGACTGTGTGCTCCAACAGGGTCTTACCAGGACTCTAAATTTGAAGTATTAGGCACTAACTAGCTCAACTGATAAGAGAGTGGATGCTCTTTACCTCAGCAGTGTTGCTGTACTTCATGTACTTCGTTCCCTTGGGAAGCCTGTGTAGAAAAACAATGATTGCTAATATATACCTAACAGTTGTCACTACTGATTCTTTTTGCAATCTATGTATATTGGTTAATATTTGGTAAAGTCAGTACATGTGACTATGTTAGTATAAAAGTTTCTGTGCAATGAAAACATTATAAATAAGATTAAACATCAAACATCAAATTGGGAAATATGCCAATGGAAAGATTCCACCTATTGTTGCTGACTTTGAAGGTTAGGAAGGAATGAGTCAAGGGATTCAGGGGGCCTCTGGAAGCTGGAAAAGAAAAGGAAAAGTATTCTTTCCTAGAAACTTCAGAAGGAATGTAGCACTGTCAATACTTCAATTTTAGCTCAGTAAAATCCATTTCAACCTTCTGATGTAAAGAAGTGGAACATAACAATGTATGTTATTTTAAGTCACTAAATTTGTGGCAATTTTTTTTATAGCAGCAGTAGAAAACTAATATACCAACATTAACTAAATGCATTCACCATTTTGATTTCATCTCTTAAAGTAGAAAGCACATATTTTAAAGAAAAAAAAAAGAGTAAAGAAAAGTAAGAGTCCTGGCACATCTCTGACATAAAGTTTGAGGTTCTCTGAATCTTGGATTCAGCAGAGACCATGTAATTTCTTCTGAAAGATGTCTATCATTAATGCTTCTTTAATTCAAAGAAATGTTTATCCACTGGGCAGATGGCTGTGAAGGAAAACCAAGAAACACATCTATTTTCTGGATACTCGAAGTCATTGAATTTCTATTTCAATATTAAATCAAGCCTTTATTTTTTGTGTAGTTATCTTTTAATTGCACATTTTGGGATACCTCGGCAGAGAGGCATAATTATAAGGTGTGATATGAGTAATTTTTTTCTTCTTTCTATTTTATTCAGTGACTAAAAATTGTTGAAAATTATCTTATTTTTCTGGTATAGTTTTCAGATATTTAATCTGATTTGGATAATACTGCAAAAGGGTTTCTGAGCTATTACTTTGCTCATACATTGAAACCACAGCCCTCATTAAAATATAATCATCAAGTTGTATTTTATACGAGAACGGAAACACACAATGCATTTATTGTCAACTTATAAGAAAAAAGATTTATGTGAGAAAACCTGCATCTTTAAGAACAAATTACCAATGCATTCTAAATCTACATGTGACAGTGCACTACCAATTATCCGAGTTTATGAAACAGTTTAAATTGACAAAACTATGAAAGACTGAGAATTACTTTCAAAGCAATATACCTATTTGCCTGCTTAATATACATAGGCATATAAATTCTTGGGAACGGTAACATTAGTTTTTGAACATTGTTGATGTGGGTAATATATTAATAAATATGTTCCACTTTATTTGCTGAAGTTTACCCATATAGCTCATTGCTTGCCTACTTCAGATAACAAAGGTACACAATCCTGTGGAACTTGTAGCACCATGATGAAAGATATCATGCAAACATCCAAGCATTCTGACATCCTTGCTGTCAAAATAATAGGTTCTCACTAGATATGCTTAAAACAGTCATAGATGACTTCATAAGTAACTGCATTTGGCCAAATTTAACATTTTGAACTGAAGACTTCACTTTACTAAACACCACTGAATATATACATTTATGTGTGAATACATATGCACATATATATAAATATACATGTATATGTATACACACACAGACACATGTATACACATACCATATGTACAGATTTCTCAATGGAGATTAAATGTAATCAGAAATTTTTAAGTCAAAATTCATTCTAGTCATTAAAGTTCTATAGTTGGAGAGCAATAAGATCATATAGTTAAAGTTCTCATTCTATAAAAGGAATTCTCGGATCCCCAAAATGTTAAGAAACACTACAAATCAAGACTAAAACTCAGGTCTTCTCTCTCACATTCTTGGTCTCACTCCCTTTCCCTCTTTCTCCCTCCCCCTCCTTTCCTCCCTCTTTTTTCTCTAGCCACATGTTAACTAAAATTTAATACATTCATACAGTTGTAGAATTTATACAAATGATTGAGAAAACTAAATATTTTAACATATTAGTTTATCTGTTTAAGTCTTTTAAATTAATCTCATCTAAGGCAGATAAAAAATATGAGTATTGTCTAGTGTGCTTTAAAAACCAAGGCATATAACTGCATATATGTATCTTGCTAATTTGATTATTTACTAAATCTGTCTGTGTCTGCTAAATGGTTTGAAGTTTCAAATCAAATCCATGATTTAATAATGTCACCATATGAAAATTTCTCATTAAGCACTGATTGATTGCACATGTAAATACAATGTGTTTTTTTTTAAATTTTTACACTTAAAATCATATACAAACCATATAAAGAGAGTAACATCAGTTTAATTGTATTAGTGGCCCTTTTGAAGCCAAAGTCCACAGAGACATGTAAGAGAGAGACAATCTCAGAAAATCTCAACATTGCTTACATATTTTTTTGACATTTCAACATTATGTACTCCACAGCAGCATCCCTTAATTACTCTTTCAACTTCTATTTCTCTTACTCTCTCACAGCTACTCTGCTCTTCAATAACTCTCCTCATTCCTTAATTAAAATTTTAAGAATATTTATAAAACACATACTATTTATATGCCAAACATTGGAGAGAGAATCATGAACCAGAAAGAAACTTGGCTCTCATGGTGTTTTTAATCTGGTGAGAGAGTAGGATAATTAATATCTAAATAAGTGACCTAATAAAAATAAAACATATTAAAAGATTAGAGAGCAACTAGTGAGCCACATTACTTCTTGGGTCCCCAAAAAATAAGAGCCAAGAGTGGTCTGAGTATTTTCAGGTATAAATAATGAGAACTAATGAGAAACTTTCTATCTTTTGCAGAGAACTAATCTAAAAAAGTGTCAAGCAGAAGCTGAAGAGGTGGTTTGCTAATAACGTTGTTTCCAAGGCAGGAAGATACAAGGAAATCCCCACTCATAGTGACTTATCTCAGGGACCTTTGCAGGGCATGACAGCCCATCTGTTTCTATACTGTCCATTATAGGATAAAGATAGTGTTGACTACCTGTGGGACTGCTCCCATTTGTGACCTGAACCTCAGCAATCCAACAATGAAAATAACCTGTCCAAAAAAGGAAAAAAAAATGCAAGGAAAGAATGGCCAGAACAAGCAGAAGTAAAGCCACTGATAAATATGATAATTTGACTTAGTTAGAATTCATAAAGAGACTCAAGTATAGCAAATACCTAGAAAAGGATATTTGTAGATTAGCAACATGATTTATCAAGCAAGCAATTTGTGATATGCGTTAAAAGAGAGAATGTTTACTACTCAGATGTATCTTCTGGAAGATGAAGTGCAAGAAATATTCTGAAACACAGAGAAAAACTGACAGAGAAATCAGAACAAAACCATGAGGGTAAAAAAAGAATCTTGGAGAATATAACAGGAGACTTAATATAATATGAAAAGAACTACCAGGAAGAGAAAAAAGACAAATGGCGGAGAGTCAATAAAAAGACAAATGATAGGAGATGTTTTTCCCTGAACTAGAACCCTGATGCCATAGATTAAGTGGGCTTTTTGAGCTCCAGGCCAGATTGATGAGAAAAGACACCTAAAGATATCCTGTAATATTTCTGAACTCTAGAGAGAAAAAAAAGTGTTATAAGATTCAGGGGGGAAAAAAAAGGCAAAGGACAAAGAGTCAGAATCCTCGTCTATAACAGTGGAAGCCAGAAGAGCAGCTACCAACCACTGTGAGAAAAATGGTGCAGTTCAAGAATTATAGGTCCTGCTAAGATTTTATTTCATTTCAGGGTTAAAGAAAGATATTTGAGAAACTACAAAAGAAACTATTATCCAAGTACTCTAAAGATAACGGAATGGGAAGAGAAGAGCCAGTGGAGAGTAATCAATACATCTTTGCATGTAAATATAGATACTCACACACACACACACACATAAATGCATGTGTGAGAGAGAATAATACTAGGTCAAATGTGTGATAGTTATTTTTCTCTTTTTAATAATACCTTTACCTAATTTTGAGGCCCTGGCTAGAAGCTGGTCAGTTCCCCTTTTGAGTAGCTGAATAAGTCAACAAGCCAACCACTTCCTTTATCTGATTTTCACACTCTAAACCACTATACACCTGCCCTAATTTCCCTAGGGCCAGATACTAGACAACTAGGGATAGTACTTATTCCTGGGAGCCCTGAGAAATTATTCTAAGTAGCCAGGCTCTAGAGATACAGCAAAATCTAGTAACGACTTGCCATATATAAGCTTCAGCTTGTTGTTACCCTGCCCTGATGCAACACTCTAAGTGTCCCTGCACAACAGCTTTTCTCCTAATCAGAGCTGCAAGTAACAAACATTTCTTCCTTTCTTCTGAGTGTCACCACCAGAAGAATCTTTAAATCTTATAAAACAAAGTGTGAAAGTACAAGGGTTGCAGAAGTGAGGAAGAATTGAGAGTGTCATTTTAGATATATTAAACTTAAGCTATTTAATTGGACATCCTACTAGATATGTCAAATAAGCAGTTGAATTTTTTAGTATGGAGCTTTACACACAGTATAAATCTGGAGAGCCGTCAGTGAATAATTACATGTTAAGGAGCTGTAAGACCTGAAATTGCCTAAAGGGGCTACATAGAAGAATGAACCCTGGACATGCCAATATTTAAAGGTTGAGGAATGAAGAGGAGGAAGATGTAATGAGAGAGCCCGATGGGAAGAATCCTGGGAGACAGGAATAAACCTGGAGAGAACAGAAACCCTGGAGCCAGGTGAAGAAAGCATTTAAAGAGAGAGTAACTATCAAATGCTACAGATAGTTGAGTATGGTGAACACTAAGAATTAAGCAAAGCATTTGGGAATATATAAGTATCGAGGTTTTTAGTGACGTTGGTAGAAGTTCCAGTATGGTATGGACAAAATCTAATTGGAAAAGTAGAGAGAATGGAATGTGAAAATGGAAAGTAAATGAGACAGTAAACATAGATAATGTTTTCAAAAGATTTTGCTCTAAGAGAGGAATGAAATCAGGCAGCAGGTAGTTTGTAAGTAAGCTCTAGGCTAACGTTTTAAGATGAGAGATAGTTTATCCTATTTTGATTTAAATAATCCTGTGTGGGAGTGGGGAGAAGGGAAGGAAGAGAGAGGGAGGGAGGGACAAGGGAAAGAAAGAGAATGGGGGAGGGATTTTTGTAGAAAAAACCCTAGAGTGGAGAAAAAAATGAATGGTATTCTGTATATAAATGGAGAGATGGATGTAGAGAAGCAGAAATAGTTCATTCTTATAACCTGAGGAAAGAAAGATTATATGGGTCTAGAAACAAGTAGGTAGTTTGATAGAGGAAGGATGAAAACATTCTTTTCTGATGGTATCACTTTTTATTTTATTTTTTTAAATTTTAAAATCAACTATGGAAATAAAATGTACATACAATAAAATACTCTCATTTTTAGTATATAATTCAATGAGTTTTGACAAATGCATACAATGTAACTACTAACACAATCCAGATGTAAAACTTTTATTCTTCACTGAAGGGCCCTTCTCCTACTGTCCATACAGTTTTCCATTTTCTAGGATTTTTTTTTTATAAATGGAGTCTTTCAGCATGTAGTCACTCATATCTTTTTTTTTTCATAACATAATTACCTATCTCATTTTAAATGACTATTACAAATCTCCAACTGGTCCTTCAATCACTTATTTCCCTGTCAGTGAACTCTTCCACTCTCCTACCGTCTCTTTTTCAAACCATCAACTTATCCTTCACAGTTTTAGTAGCCTCACTCTCAGCAGAGAAGTTGCATATGAAACTATTGATTTGGCCATAAAAACACATATACATAGGCAACACCCAATTTATTGTTTGTGAATGGGAGTTTATTATAAAATATGGGCTGGAGGGCCTAGCTAGATAAACTCAGTATGCTCAGTATTAGCTTTCTAAAATATATACTTACCTCCTATTTATTGTAAAATATTATTTAAGAGTCCACTGGATAGTCTTAATTATTATTTTTTTTTACATTTAAAATAGGGAAAAGTTTAACAATTATTACAGGGCACTGAGAATATTTTAACTTAATAACTGAAAAGATAATACATAAAGAAAATTTTAGTAGCAATGTTCTTTCATTTTTTTTTTTAAACCTTACAGCATAAAGAAGTAGTATGCAGGTTATTTTTATTTAGGTATAAGATAAGCAAGAAATAAGTAATCAAAGAACTAGCCAGAGCTATTTGCAACAGTCTAGCCAGCAATTTAGGAAACATTGGCTCTATACATAAACAACTAGTTCAACTCTTTTATTTGAATTAGTCTATCTTCTCTTGGAAAGGAAATCTCTTCTAAAAATCTTTATTAATACAGGAAACTGGACTATTTGGCTAGACCATGTTTCAATCCATTAACCGCTTGTATGATTTGGCCATCCTCACTACCTGGCAAGGAAGTTTGCACCTTTTTTCCTCTGCTGCATGCTTTGTCTAGGAAAATGAGCAGCTCAAGAAAGATGAGGACAGCTTTTTTTCTGCAGTTTAATATAACTAATCATTTCTTCAGTCATAATCTCTAAACACCCAAAGTAACCTACATATAATGCATCACAGCTCAATGAGATTTGAACACTGAAAGAACACTTGCCAGAGACTGAAACTCTAAATAACAAAATAGGATATGTAGCAAGAGGGAAAGATATAGTGATATTGTGATTTAGGTTAATTTAAATTGTTCTTGAGAAGAGAAAGGAAAATAGAAACCTGTCCAAATTCATTTTTGTGGTCATAAACACAATATGACAAATTTTCTACCTTCAAGAAAACATCTTGTACTGAACTTTTCACTAAAATAGAAATGAGGCTGCACGTCTGTGTTCATACTCATCTACAGCACTGTTTATTCATAGACAATATCATGCTGGGTTTGATTGATGCTTCCCTTAAGATGGCTGGTATCGTTATTATGTGTTCCCATTCTTACCTAGACAAACAATTGATTTAATACAGAAAAGCGAAAAAAGAATATAGCATGCAAATGATATCATCTTTAAACTAAAATCCTGCTGGATACTTTTGCAAAGATCTCCCTAACTTCGTATGAATGGGAAGGAAAGAGAAGGGTGCAAACAAAGCCAAATAGCAGTTGAGAACTGTTTAGTAGGCACTGTGTTTTACAAACACATTTAGCAGTCTAGTTCTTTCTAGCCTTTACCCTGTCTGTGCTCTCTGTCTGGAAACTTCTTTCTCTAGGAATGAGGCATGGTTTTTCCCCTCCCTTTCTTCAAGCCTTTGCCAAAACCTCATCCTCTCACACAGGTTGTCCCTGATCATCTTATCTAAAACAGATGTCACTTCACTTTATTCTCCATTCCTTGTATTATTATTCATAGCCCTATCATCATTTGGTGTATTGTATATTTATTTGCTTTTGTTTATTGTCTCTTCCTCTTCACTCCCCCTTGCCCCACTATAAAACAAATTTTGTGAGAGTAAAAATCTCATCTGTTTTATCACATGTTGTATATCCAGTACCTAGAACAGAGTGTGGCACATAGTTCTTAAATAAATTCTTCATTCTTCTCTAAGTCCCATTAAAGCAAAGTTCCTTGTTTATAGTATTTAGTAAACTTTCTGATTAGTTGATTAAATGCTTTGTTTCCAAAACTCAAATCTCACAGTCTACTAAGCATTTCCTCTGATGTCACCATATAACATCTACTTAGAAATCAGAGAAAGAAAAGGAGAAAGTAAATTAATAATAAACGATGCAGGACAAACACTGGAAGTTGTAATATCGCTCATGGACTCTGCCTTGGAAATGTTTATATAATAAATATATTTATTTGTTCCTTCTTTAATCAACCCATATTTACTTGTGATGCCTATCAAGCATTCAAGGAGAGATGTTGGGAAGGCAATAGGATTTAAAACCCAGTCTAAAGATAGATGTTTGGGAGTCATCAGCATATCCATATTTAAAACCATGATGCTGCATGAAATCACCAAAATAGTAAATGTAGGAGGAAAAAAGGGGCGTGAGGAGACGGAGAAATGGGACTTGAACATTCTAACATTTAGAGTCTGGGAAGTGAGAAAGAACCAGTAAAGACTGAGCAGGAGTTTCAGAGAAATAGGCGAGGAAAGTATTTGGGGATCAAGTGTGCCGGAGCCTGCCGACAGTCGAATCAGGGCCTCCTGTAACAAAGGACGGGAAAACAAAAGAAGAAGAAGGGAAACACACAGATGGGGTCGAAAGGGACGAGCTCGGAGACTCGACCCTGAGTTTATTTTTTCACATGCTTATATACTCAGGAACAAGGATATTTGTTAGCTACAAATGTATACACCAAGTCAGCACATCCTGAAACCTCTCCCCTCAGCCCGGGGCCCATGTTCTCAAGATTTAGCTTGTTCTACCAAGACAAGTTCTTTCTTTAAGGACAACAACACCTGGCTTGGGCCAAATGGCCCCCCACACAAGTGAAGGTAGTGTATCAAGGAGAAGGAGGGGAAGGTATCTGAGTTATATGCTGCTGTTAAATTAAGAAAATAAGGATGGGGAACTAACTGATTACTCAATTTGGCAATGAAGGACATTTGTGACCATATGAGCAGTTTAGATATAGTGATGTGGGCAAAAGAATTGGAAAAGACAAGGATTATAGATAATTCTTTTGAGCAGTTTTTATATAAAGGGAAGAAGAGAGTGGAAACTGGAGGAGGAAGAGAAGCTTTTTGTGGGGTCAAAATTACTGATGGTAAACATACAATGCAATATATATATATATATATATATATATATATATATATATATATATATATGACTTACTATTGAATTGTACCCTTGAAACTTATTGGATTTTGTTAACCAATGTCACCATACTAAAAAAAAAATCATTGGGGTGACATCAACAAAATCCAATAAATTTCAAGTGTACAGTTTCACAGTATGC
This sequence comes from Eidolon dupreanum, assembly GCA_028627145.1. Classification (NCBI taxonomy): domain Eukaryota; kingdom Metazoa; phylum Chordata; class Mammalia; order Chiroptera; family Pteropodidae; genus Eidolon; species Eidolon dupreanum. The sequence goes on from JAQQSQ010001809.1 coordinate 10,519, forward strand.
CATATATATATATATATATATATATATAATATTATGTGTTAATCATCCATAGTTATATTTCTGTCACAAATATTTGACCTCTTTTTCCCTTATATACCTCTTTCCCTCTGGTAACCACTAATCCACTCTTCACGTTCATGAGTCTGTGTTTATCATGTTTGTTTATTGCTTTTAGATTTATATCCCACATATGAGTGATGATATCAGTGGTTTTCAACTTTTTCTGTCTGGCTTACTTCTCTTAGCATAATTATCTTGAGATAATTGTACTATTTTCCATAGTGGTTGTATCAATTTGCAGTCCCACCGGCAGTGTACGAGGGTTCCTTTTTCTCTACAACCTCTCCAACAGTTGTCATTACTTGTCCTGTTGATGACAGCCATTCTACAAGGTGGGAGATGGTATCTCATTATGGTTTTGATTTGCATTTCCCTAATAGCTAGCAATGTTGAGCATTCTTTCATATGTTTGTTGGCCATTCGTATATCTTCTTGAGAGAGATGTCTATTCAGGTCCTCTGCCCATTTTTTTAATTGAATTGTTTGTTTTGTGGTTGTTGTTGAGTTGTATGAGTTCTTTGTATATTTTGGATATTAGGCCCTTATCAGAGGCATTGTTTGCAAATGTATTTTCTTATTCAGATGGTTGTCTCTTTGCCTTGTTGGTTTCTTTTGCTGTGAAGAAGCTTTTTGGTTTTATATGGTCCCATTCATATATTTTTGCTTTTACTTCCCTTGCCTTTGAGGTCAAATTCATTAAATCCTCTCTAAGTCCAAGGTCCATAAGTTTAGTATATACTTTTTCTTCGTCATTATTTTTAAGGTAGAGAAATAATAGCATGCTATCTTCTCCAATAGTCTGCTTCCAACAAGCCAACTGCAGAAAAGATATGCCTTCTTTGGTTTTATGCAATTATAATATCTGTATAACAGAAGCATTAATCCGTTCACTTAAAATGCCAAAATTCATATCAGAAGTATTTCTTAACAAGAAAGCACACTAACACATCATGAGTCAATGTATTGCAGTATACAAGGCAATATTCGTTTTCCAACATCAAAAAAAAAAAGGACCTTAACATTTATGAAAGATCAATTTATTTGGCCTGCTTTATTTTATTAAAGTAGAATGAGAATAAATATATTGAGTCAGATACCTTCAGAACACTAAGAAATTTCTGGTTGAATTAATCCATTTTGAAGCTGTTATGTAATGGGAATGGTATTGTTTCATGGAACCTGGATTACAGATAATACCAACTTTTTAAATATTCACATAAGTCTTTAAATACCAAGGTTAGTAAAATTTTCAATACTAGCCAGTTTTCAGGAATCTATCCTTATCCTTTTTATTATATAAGATACTGGAAACTTTTATCTTTTAAAACG
>JAQQSQ010001810.1:0-11907 GCA_028627145.1 Eidolon dupreanum
AGCCCGTTGCCGCCCCCGTCCCGGCAGCTGCCGAACGCCTGTGTCCTGCCGGAGCAGGCGCGCGGGGCATCTCGTGCTCACGCTCGGCGTCGGACCCGCTTCCTGCCGCAGCTCCCAGACCCTGTGGTTTTCCCTAGGCTACAGGGACATCCTTCGTTTACCGAGGCGACTCTGGGCGGTTCTGGATGGGTGCTGGTCACCGCAAACACCAAGCTGTGCTCGGAAGCCTGAGGCCCGACCCCCGCGGTCCAGAGGGGCCGGAGGTGGAGTTCACGCCCGACTGTCCCACGGCGCCGCTGGGCACGGACCGAGTCTGCCCCTGCAGCGGCCATGGTGGCCCATGCCCCTTACCCTACCGCTCTTCCGTCCGGATGTTCACCTGTGCCCTCTGTCACGGCGCTTGGTAATAAACAGAGAAGCAGTGACGTCAGCTCTTCTCCTGAGTCCTGAGCTGCTCCAGCAAATCAATCCTCAGGAGGGCGCCATGGGAGCCTCTCATGTATCGCCTGTCAGAAGCGCAAGTGACAAGCTGGACTGGCGAGCGGCATCTGAAGTGCGTGTGTGGGGGGCGGTTTTGTGGGACCGACCCCTCAGTCGGCAGGATCTGCTGCTCTCTGTGGGTAGATCGTGGCAGAATCAGTTCACGTCGTAGGACACCCTGCTGGTGTCACGGAGTGCTGCTGACAGCACGCACGTGTGCCATGGGCAGTGCTGCGGGCGCGGTGGCCGTGCAGGGTCGGGACACGCGGCACGTGTTTTCCCCACGCGGCCACCACCGAGGCGTCTGCTTCCGCGTGGGCTCCACGGCAGCTCCGTGGCCAGACGCGCCCGCTGCGCTGCGGCCATCGGCACTGGACGTGTCCCTCCGAGCAGAGCGCCACAGCGCAGACCCTCCGTGCTGTCGGAGGCGCCCTCGGGAGCAGCCGGTCATGACATGTCATGTGGGACCGAAGCCGTGATCCCAGGTGCACGTTTGGGCTGACACGTGTGTGTTCTCGTAAGAGAGCCACGTGGAGACTCGTCTGTGTCCCAGCCGTCAGCTTTCCACGTCGACGTGGCAGAGTCGCCGCGGCGACAGAGGAACGGCAGCAGGCTGCGGGCGGGCCGCCCGGCCTCGTGTGCTGCGCGCGACCAGCACCCCGTCGCTCTCCCCGGGTCGCTGCGAGCACGCTTCCCCGAGCGCGCGTCCGCTGTGCGCGCGCGTGTGCGCGTGCTCACACGTGCCCGTCTGGCGGAGGCTGACGGAGCGCGCACCCTGAACCTCTGCACCTTCCTGTGCCTTCTGTCCCTGCAGACACGGAGCGGCTGTACTCGGTGGTGTTCCAGGAAATCTGCGGGCGCTACGGGAAGACGTACGGCTGGGACGTCAAGTCCCTCGTCATGGGCAAGAAGGCCTTAGAGGCGGCCCAGGTCGTCATAGACGTGCTGCAGCTGCCGATGTCCAAAGAGGAGCTGGTGGCCGAGAGCCAGGCCAGGCTCAAAGCGCTGTTCCCCACGGCGGCCCTCCTGCCAGGTGAGCCCGCGCGGGCCCCGCCCCCTCCGAGCTCGCTGCGCTGCCGCTGTGCGTCGCTGGCCACGTGGGCGCAGGGCGCACCTGGCTGCCGCGTGCGCGCCCGCCACGTCGAGCAAACTCCCTTCCTGTCTGAGGCTCCCCGGCCCCCGCGGCGCTGGGCTGGCGGGTGCGCTGTGTTCCACCTCGCCTGCTCACCTTCCCTCGGATCACGCGGCTTCCTTTCCCCCAGTCTAAGGGGCAAACACGCTGCAGTTTCCTTTGTCTCGGTGTCACGAAAAGATTGTATTCAGCACAGAATTGCTTCAAAGCTTAGTAGGTGGCTTGGCCTGTTATTCAAAATCCACTATAGGATTCATATTTCAGCAACTCGTCAAACTTTAACAAGTTGATGATAACTAAGCAGGTACATCTCCCCAAAGGAGCCTAATTTTTTTTAAGTAAAAGGCATAATTCAGTCTTAATGTGTCTGTTTCTGTGCCCTCAACCCCTGTCTTTACCTGTTTTCCGTGGGAAACACAGTTGGCTGTTCTCTCTTGGGGCCTCTTAACTCAGGGTTGAGCAGAACGGAACAGCCCGCTCTTTCTGCTAAATGTGAGAAGGTCAAGAATGTTCTAGATTACAGGACCAAAGAAGTGCTTAAAATTGGACTTCTGTTTTAAGATTCTTCCAGGAAGAAAGGTGAATACGCAGGTTTAGAATCCCGGTAGGAAGGGAGAAAAGCGCGCTGTCGGGCATTTGGATTTAAAGGCCTGTGAGTACAGCTCGTGGTCACTGCTGTCATTTACGTCTCCCCATCGGTCCAGGGTGCAGAGCGAACGTTCAGCTGAGCAGGGAGTTTCCTGGGCGGGCCCGTGCCTGCATCGCGCTGTGCCCAGAGCCGTGTGCACTGATGCTGGGGTGCACAGCCCCAAAGCCCCCGGCCGCGGGCACCAGCCCCGGTGTGCGCTTCACACCGACCGCCCTCCTCACTGTTCACGCACAGTCACCCCACGAGCTGCGACAGTGGAAATACATCCCGACTGTTTTCTTTAACCACAGTGGCAAACTCCAGCTTAAAACGTAGTGTCTTAGTTTCTGAGTGCACAGTTCGCTAGCGTGAAGGGCGCTCACGCTGTGTCGCCATCTCCGCCCCTCTCTGAAGGCCGTGTCCTCGGGTGCACGAGCCTCTTGCACTTCGATGCACTTCCATTTGGCTGTTTTTGCTCTTGGCTCTGCTTTAATGTCATATGTAAGACGTCATTATAAAGTGCAGTGTCACGAAGCTTTCCCCCTCTCTTCCTTTAGCAGTTCATAGTTTCAAATCTGATATCCAGGTCTTTACTCCATTTTAGGTTAATTTTTGTGTGTGTCATGAAGGGTCCAGCTTCATTCCTTGCACGTGGTGTGTCATGAAGGGTCCAGCTTCATTCCTTGCACGTGGATATCCGGTTTCGCCAACACGATGCGCCGAAGAGGTTGCTCATTGTTCACTTACTGCTCTTGGAGCCCTGTGGAAGGTCATTCACCCCTGTACTGAGGCTCTGTGTCTGCGTTCCCTGTTCTCTTCCATCGCTTTATACGCTTTTATGCCAGTACCACATCGTGTTGTTTACAGCACCTTCATAATACATTTTGAAATCATGAGCGTGAGACCGCCAGTGTAGTTCTTTTTCAATATTGTTATAGCTATTTAAGGTATCTTGAGAGTCCATATAAATTTTAGAATGGATTTCTGTATTCGTGAAAAAAAATTCCATTGAGATTTTGATAGGGATTGCTTTAAATATGTATATCACTATGGATGGTATGAACATTTTAACGATATCAAGTCTTAGACTCCAAGAACATGCGATGTTTTTCACGTATTTGTATCTTTTTAAATTCCTTTCATCAGTGTGTTGTAGTTTCAGTGTACAAGTCTTTTGTGTTCTTCGTTAAGTTTATTCCTTTTTGACGCTATTGTAAATGGAATTGTTTTCTTTCCTTTCCAGTTGTTGCTAGTACATAGGAGTGCATCCGCTTCTCCCTGCTGCTGTTGTCTTCCGCTGTGCTGCTGAATGTGGGGGGATCTTTAGGGTTCCCTAACGTAAGATCATACCATCTGCCAACATATGACGCCACTTCTTCCTGTCCTACTTGACTGACTTAAATTTGTTTTCTTGCCGAATTTCCCTGACTAGGACTCAACTGTTGTGCTGAATATAACAGACACAAACATTGTTATTTTGTTCCTGATCTCAGAGGAGAAGCTTCGGCCGTTTTCTGCTGAGCGTGGCGCCAGCCGTGGGCTCGTCACGTGTGGCCTTCGTCACCTCGAGGTGGCTCTCTTCTAGTCCTAGTCCCGGTGTTCAGGTTATTAAAGGGCATTGAGTTTTGTCAAATGCTTTTTCTGCATCGGTTGGGATGATCATATGCTTTGTGTTCTTCATTTCGTTAATATAGTATATCGAATTGATTCTCCTAGGTCGAACCTTGCATTCCAGGAATAAATCCCATGTGGTCATGGTGTATAATGCTATGTCGTTGAATATTTTTGCATCAGTGTGTATGAAAGTATTGCTCTGCAGTTTTTTTGTAACGTCTTTGTCTGGCTTTATCAGGGCAATGCTGGCCTCACAGTGAATGTGGGAGCATATCCTCTTTTCAGTCTGTTGGGAGAGTTTGGAGGGTTTTTGGTGTTAACTCTTCTTTAAATGTTTGGTAGAATTCTCCAGTGAAGCCATGTGGACCTGGACTTCTCTGATTACTGATCCAGCCTCCTTCTGTAGGTCTGACCAGGCTTTCTATTTCTTCTTAATGTGATCTTTATATGTTATATGTTCTTAGCAATTTATCCACTTCTTCTAGGTTATCCAGTTTGTTGGCATACACTTTTTCATGTTATTCACCTTTAATCTTTTCTATTTCTGTGGCATTGGTTTCAATGTCTCCCCTTTTATTTTCTGATTTTAATAATTTGCTGATTTTTTTTCTAATTAATCTAAAAATTTGTTCTTACGGTTAACATTTGACCTGGAGTCTGATTCACTGCTTAACATACAAAGCACCCATGATGTGTTCAGCATGCAGAAATCTTTTTTCTTTCCTTGTCTGCCCAACATTTTCAAGGTGTGTTCTTTCCAGAATTGTTGTCCTGTATTCTAAGATACCCTTGAGATATGTTTTACTGTAGTTACAAGAAAACACGGTGTCTTATCAAGCAGTCTGGCAGTCTGGCTAGAGTACTAACAGGTGTTTAATATGAATTTTGCCTGGTGATCCAATCAATGCAGTGTCTTCATTTGGTACTCCCGGTGACCAAACAGTGAAGAAAGACATCAGTCACAGGTGATCATACACCATTCCATGCAGAATGCCCACCTTAGCAGTGAGCCCGGAGCTAGCTCTTCGCGGGCAGGTTAGTCCTGTAGAAGTCACCTGGGTGCTTTTCTTTCTCTTCAGCTTCTTCACCTTTTCCAGATGAAAGGGTTAAGGAGCTATTTGATTTTTTTTTTTTTCGATTCTGTGAATCTTGCTTTTTAGCATAAGACTGTTTTGCATGACCTTGTTTTAACTCGTACTGGTCTTGCACTTGTCGGTGATTTCAAAGTCTGACTCTGAAAACATGAGGTTATTTCCACACCCTAGGAACACGACTGGGAGCCAGGCCTGTGACGGCTCAAGGGGTATAAAGAAGAGCCCAGGATAACAGTGGATGAGAGAACCGTAAGGTCAGGCGGGGGTTGTGGGTCAGACCAGGGAAGAGGGCAGGAGAGACGTCCTTGAAAGGATTAGGGTGGGACACAGCGGCAAGACCCTGCATGCCTCCTGAGGGAGGAGAGCTGAGCAGGAAGAGGCCGCCCTGACTGGCCAGCGAGGCAGGCCCTGCACAGACTTGCTGGGCCGGAAACGCATTCTTCCGTCGGCTTCCTGCCTATGCTGTGCCGGTCACAGGAGTGCCAGTGACACGTCAGGCTTCCTACCCTGGAAGCGCATGCTTTGCCCACTGTTTTCTGTCCATTCTGCATTCTTCCCATCTCCTCTTTATCTGAGCCAAAACTGAATTCCCCCGGAAAGGTGAGCGACTAGAGGCCTGGGCGCGGTGACTGTATCCAGAAAATGTAGACAGAGTCCTCCCTCTGGATCTAGGTGTTCATTTCGTTCACTCAGTGCTTTGTTCCCAGTATTAAACCATGGACGAGAACATAATCCCTGACATTTCTTTTCTTTCGGAGGGTGTCTTCTGGTAGCACAGTTCAGATTGTGGAAGTCACCTTGAGCTTATTAGGAAAGAAGGGTGCTGGTGGGGAGGGTGTGTTATTAATTCAACATCATTCATTTTTTTCATGCTTTCAAGGTGAGAGCTGTGTCCCACGCAAGTATTTAGCAAGTTAAATTGGAGGAATGGTTGGCTGATTGCCAGGGGAAGCAGCCCCTGATTATCATGTAAGGGGCGTGTCCTTGCCCTGGCCAATCAGCAAGGGAAACAGCCCCTGATTATGATGCGGGACTGTGTCCTCACCTGGGCCAATCAGCAGGGGAAACAGCCCCTGATTGTGATGCGGGGGGCGTGTCCGTGCCCTGACTGATGTAGGTGTCCCCTTGCTTTGGCTCACCCAGTCCCTGGTGTGAGGCTGACCCCTGGGGCTTCAAAGCTGAGGCCTGCCTAACTGACAGCGAGGTGAAAAGGCCGACTGCATGCCGCAGCCCCCACTGCTCCCAGCCCTGCCCCAAGCCAGAGCGGCCAGGGCTCCTTCCGGCCTCTCCCAGCCTCTAGAGACCCAAGGGGGCCCGGGGCTTGTGGCCACATCCCTCCCATCTCTGTGTCTGTCTTCACGTGGCCTTCTGTTTCACGTTCCCTTGTCTTCTCCTAAGATGGACACCAGTCATTGGACTTACAGCCCTCCGGTAGGCCAAGCGACCCCATCTCCAGATCCTCAACTAATCACACCCGCAAAGACCCTGTGACCAGATGCGGTCACATTCCGGGATTCCCGTGGAGTGTTCCACTCACTGCACCCCAGAAATGGAGGGAGTCCTCCGTGTAGGCACCGTGGGCTCGTGGGCCCCGCTGGCTGCGAGCTTTGAGAGCTGCTCTGCGGGACTGCCCTGCCTGGCCAGCGTGGTGAGGGAGGCCGGCGGGCCGCGTCCAGTCGCTCTCAGGCCTGCAGGGCAGGTCCTGAGACACCGTTTTCACTTGCCCAGTGTCTTAGCTCGGGCCACTGTACTGGAAACCACAGAGCAGGTGGCTTAAAAACACGTCGATTCCTCCAGTTCTGGAGGCCGGTGTCGCAGACCTGGGTGTCAGCGTGCTCAGGCTCGGGAGAGGCTGTCCTGGCTTGCAGGTGGTCGCCTCCTCGCCGTGTGCGCGCATGCTGGGGAGCGCTCTGGCGTCTGTCCCTCTTCCTGGAAGGGCCCCAGTCTGCTCATGCGGACCCACCCTCATGACCTCATCTAAACCTAACTCTCTTGCAGAACACCACCTAATTACCTTTGCGATTCATCTTTAACTCGTGCCGTACACAGAGTATTGTTTAACAGCCACACGTTTGTGATTTTTCAGATACTTTGCATTGATGTCTGTTTTAATTCCATTGTGATCAGGGGACATATTTTGTATGATTTCAGTTATTTTAAAACATTTTACAATTGTTTTATAGCTTACAGACATACTGTATCTTGTCAAATGTTTCATGTGCTTGAAGGTATTTTGTGGGAAAGTGTTATATAAATATCTCTTCAGTTCAGGTGCTTGATGGTGCTCTCGAAGTTTGCTGTATCCTTACTTTCTGTTACTTGTTCTAGCAGTTACTGGTAGAGGAGTTTGAGACTTCTCTGTTCGTGTAGTTCTCCATTCGGTTCTATTACTTTTTGCTTTATGTATTTTGAAGCTCTGTTATTTGATGCGTACACATTTAGAATTATTTCTTGTTGACAGAGTGACTTATTTGTCATTTTGAAATGTCCCTAGTTTTCCCTAACATTCATTGTTCTAAACACCAGTTTATTTTTAATATGGCTACCTCTACTATCTTTGGGTAGTAGTTTCATAATACGTAGTTTTCAGTCATTTTATTTGTGACCTGAGTATTTATACTTAAAATAGTTTTCTTGTAGACAATATGCAGCTGGGCCTCTTGTTCTTTATTTTTTTCATTGTGAGAATCTCTAACTTGGGCGTGTTTATAACATTTATAAAGCTGTCTTATAAGGTCATTATCTGATAATTCTGTCATGTTTGCATCTCTGTTTGTTTCTATTGGTCACTTTTCTTCCTGGTATTGGGTTATATTTGTGTGCCTCTTGAGCGAATACCAGACACTGTGAATTTCACATCCAGCAGAGTCCTCGATTTTACTTTATTCCCTAAAGAGTTTTCACTGTGTCCTTTTGGAAGAGGATTAGGAGGGTGGGTCCCCGTGCGCAGCCTGCGGTCCTTCCAGAAAGAGAGACGACAGCGTTCTGCCTGGTTAGCGCACGGCGAGGAAGGAGACTGGGTGTTTCCGCCTTCCTCTGCGACTCTCGTTGCGCCATCGGTAGAGGGCCCTGCATCCGCTCTCTGTCGCCGTGCTGAACAGTTTCGTGTTTGAGGAGGTGACTGTCACTCTTTCCTGCAGCAACTGAGAAAGCAGGGACGTCCCCTCATGTAGTGATCAGAAGAGTTGTAATTATAAATATTGTTTTATATTTACAACAGTCTGTGGGTTTAGATGTTACCTGGTCATAGTCGGCATAGGTTAAAGGTGATGACTGCTGTTACTTTTGACGCACCCCTGACAACCAGCCCCTCTTGGCTGGCACTGGCTGTAGCGGCATCGTCACGTGTGTACCCTGTACCCTGTCCCTCCGGGTAGTGAGTGTGGGGGCTGTCCCCTTCCCCGGGTGTGCTGTCGTGTTTGTATTTTTTGGCGCCCCTCGGGGGTGGTGCTAGTGGGCGGAGGCCGTGGCCCCCCGCAGAGTGAGGCGAGGGGGTGAGGCTTCCTGTGGCACGTGGAGCGTCCTGGAGAACACGAGCAGTGCGCCAGGCAGATAAGATGGTCCGCCGAGGCCCTCGTGCACCCCCGCGCCCGGCCGCAGGCTCCCGGGGCACGCGCCCCGCACGCTCGCCCTGCCTGGGCGTGTTTCAGCACGGGAGGGGCCGTGAGTACAGCCATTTCCAGTAAAACCGCCCACGGGGAGGGGTAAGGCCCGCATTGTTTTCTCGGATGTGGTTCTGCGTCGGGACGTTTTGGAGCTGACTGGCCCTGTGAAGGCAGCGTGTGCGCACACGGTGTCCTGGGCAGAGGCGGCCCGAGTCGGGGTCACGGGCGGCGGAGCGTCTGTCGAGGGAGGCCTGGGCCTGCACCTCCCGCGCCTCACTGAAGCCTTTCCCTGCCCCCCAGGGGTGGAGAAGCTGATCCACCATCTGCGAAAGCACCGCGTGCCCTTCGCCGTGGCCACCAGCTCGGGCTCCGACACGTTCGTGATGAAGACCAGCGCGCACCAGGCCTTCTTCAGCCTCTTTCATCACGTCGTGCTGGGGGATGACCCCGAAGTGAGGAACGGCAAGCCGGACCCCGACATCTTCCTCACGTGTGCGAGGAGGTTCGTCCCCCCCGCCCCCGTGGACAAGGTGAGCGCCGAGCTGGGGACGGGCGGAGCTGGGGACCGCAGAGGTTTCCTGCGACGGTTTCGCGGCTTCGGTGCGTTCCTGTCCTGCAGGGCGGTGGCCCTCATTCTGCAGGCACCCAGGGGAGACGGGCGAGCGGCGTCTGCCACCTGCAGCGGCGATCAGCGCCCGGTGACGGTGGCCGGTCGGCTGTGCTCGGAGCTGTCAGCGGCCGCCAGTGCGGAGGCGAGGCGCTGGGCCGCCGTGTGCGCAGGCGCAGGCGCAGGCGCAGGCGCAGACGCAGGCGCAGGCGCAGGCGCAGACGCAGGCGCAGACGCAGCTCGCGGAGCCGGTTGCTGCTGGCGCCGCGCGTGCGGCGGCGGGGACATCTCCCACGCTGACGGGCGGCTCCGCGCTGGCCCCCGCGGGTGCGCCTCGGGCCTCTGCGGGGGGACGCGGGGCACAGCGTTTCCCCGGAAGGTCGTCTCCAGTTGCTGCCCGGTGGGCTGGAGCCCAGACGCCGGCCCGGGGGGTCATTCAGAGCCCTGCGGTCCGGGACGGAGCGCCTGGCGCTGCTCTGACCCTGTCCCTCCTTCTGGCCCAGGGCACAGCCTCCCCACCTCGGTCGTCCCGCCTTCCTGGAAGTGTGGTTACTGGGGTGCAATTGCTTGAACCATCTGCCGTTGGAGACAGGGTCATCGGACCTGGAGGGTGGCCGTGGGGCTGCAAGTGCCACCCCTGTGATCATGGCTTCGTCTTCCTGGCGACCAGGCCCAGTCCTGGACGTCTGGGGTCCACCAAGAGTCGCCTCATTAGCACAGACTCAGGTCGATTGAAAGTGCTTATTACGAATAACCAAACATGGGCCTTTGTGGAAGTCGCCAGGGTTTCGGGAGCTCTGGCAGGAATCGGGGACGGAGACCACATGTACGCGTGTGCGTAGGGCATCACGGCCACACATTCGTTGGCTGACAGTGGGGTGCATTTGTGGAGGTGACGTGTGTGTGACAAGATTCAGATCTCGTCGGGACTTCATCTCGAAAGCAGTGTCATGACAGGGCCGAGGCGGACACTGCCCACCGCCACGTCCCAGAGTCAGAGCTGAGCCCTGGGCGGCCTGAGCGTCTTGGCTGTAGCGTCCCTTGGCCTCTGATGTCGGGGTGTCTGCGCGTTGGGGCCTGGGCGTCCTACCACGTACACGAAGGGGTTCTTTCCCCTGAGGACGTCCCCTACTTCTGGAATGCCCCACACCTTCCGGTTCTGAGCCCCCTCCCAGAGAGGCCCCCCCTCCCCGTTCTCATGGGGTGCTGGCTGTCTGCTCCCCGGGACAGAGGCGCTGGCACCCTGCTCCAGCCGTCCCCGAGCCGTTCAGAGCGTGCAGGAGCCCACAGTCGGCCAGGGCCAGGGAGCAGCGGACGAGGACCGGGCGTGGCCTCCTCCCGAGCGACCGCCCTGTGGCCCTGCCGCCCCGCGAAGCGGCCCTGCGAAGCCGCCGTGCCCACCCGCCAGCGGCCGCGGGCCTGACGCGGGGCCCGCGCTCTGGGACACGTGGCGTTCCCCGCTGCGGAGTGAGGGTGGGCCCAGAGCGTACGTGCAGAGCACACGCGGGCTTCACGGAAGGCGAGCGTCCGCGAAACCCCGCGAAGCGGCCCGCGCGTCCTGCGGCGGGGCCACGTCCCTCCGCGCCTGCCCGGCCGCGGGCGTGGCCCTTGTCAGAGGCCCGTGGCAACTCGTTTAGCCCCTGGGTGGTCTGGACCGCAGCCTGGCGCGCGCCCACGCTTCGTTGTGGCTGTTCGCCTCGCCACACGGGGCCCTTCCTGCCACGTGTGTCACGTGCGCAGTTAGGCTTGTTCAGGTTTTTCCTCGTGGGAGGTGCAGTCGTGATCCGGAGGGAGGCTGTGACCGGCCTGGGCTCCTGGCTGAGGGGGCAGCCCTGGTCGCCTCCGTCCGCTTGTGTGCTCCGGGAAGCAGGGTGTAGGGCTCGCTGGGGTACCGCGCGACTCTCATGTGCTGAGCCTGGGCCTTTTCCTCTCTGATGTGCTGCAGGCTGAGGGCCTCTGAAGGTCAAGGGCATGCCATGCAATTGTGCCGCCACCAGACAGACTCACAGTTGCTTTTGGCAACTTGTCATGCCGTGGGCGTCCCCGCGTGAATTAGGAGCAATGGCAGCAGCAGGACGGGAGTGAACCCCAAGGCACACGAGGGGGAAGGGTCACATTACGGAGGTGCTCACTGCTCTCCTGGGACAAAACACCTCGCACCTGCTGGAAGAATTGCATTTATGTTGCAAGCTGCTTCTTCACTGTTGTTTATGCATCATTCTTTCATGATAAAGATAAGCGAAAGCCCCCTCAGCCCACCCTCACGCTGACGAGCACGCTTTGACTGCTCGATGCGTGCTGAGGAGATGCTCAGGTTTGGCAGGGTGGGGTCTCCCCTGCATCTCAGAGGCCGTGGGGGCAGAGGCTGTCACTGGCCAGCTTTTATAGTCCACGAGCTTCTGGGGACGTGCGGGTGCCAGGGGCTCCAGGCCCAGGCAGGGTGGGGGAGCTCACACCCCACCCATGCCCACCAAGGTGTTAAACCCTAAATGTCTTTCTAGTCTTTTCTCAAAGGGGAAAAATCAATTTTGTAGTATAGCTCATTCATGTAACTAGCTTGTAACTCTAAAAGATTTGAGTATGAATATGTTTATGTCAGTACTGGCTTTATAGATTTTCAAACCAAAATTAACTCAGGAAGACAGTGGCTCTGCAGTGTGCAAGGAATACTGAACTCACAGTCAGACGCCTTATGCAGGGGACCCCGGCACAGCCAGGGTGTGCTTTACCTGTAGACGGGCGGATGG
>JAQQSQ010001811.1:0-11903 GCA_028627145.1 Eidolon dupreanum
GAACTCTTGTCTCCTTCTGTGACTCTCAACACACCTCCCATCATCTACAGCAGAGCGCCTGTCACTCTGCCTGGTCATTATCCAATAACGCCTGTGCCAGACAGTTTGCACCAGCAGCCTTCTTGAAGCCTTGCAAGAATCCTCTGAGGTAGATGAAGAAGAGATGATAATGGCAGCAAAGAATGACTAGGTGAAAAGCTTGCTGGAAGCGTCTACACATGCTGCTGTGCCCTCAAATCCTCACAGCAACCGGTGAGGTGGGTACTGTTATTTACCAGGCCCATCTGACAGATGAGGAAACAGGCCCACAGAAGCAAATTCACTTGCCCCAGGTCTCACTGGAAGTGGCAAAGCCAAGACTAGCCAGGCAGGGCTCCGGATACCGTGGCCTTACCCTCTGTGCTTTGGCCTTTTGAAAGATGAAGACACTAATGTCAGGGAAATATCTGCCCAAACTTACCATTCTCCTGAGTGGCACAGTCATAATTTGCACCTGGGAGCCTCTGATCCCTGAGCTCCACGCTTCACATGGCCCCTGTTCAAACCTCCATCTAAGTAACACCCAGGCCAAATGATTTTTCTTTCTTCTTAGCCCTGGGACCTGGATTGTTTCCAGGTTTTGATGATTACGGTTAGAGTTGCTATTTATATACGAGTTTTTGTAATGTTTCCATTTCTCTTGGGTAAATAATTAGGAGAGGAATGGCTGGATCCCAACGTGGGTTTAACTTTTTATGAAACTGCCAAAGTCTTTTTCCAAAGTGGTTATACCATTTTACACTCTCACCAACGACATTGGAGAGTTCCAGTTGCTCTACATCTTCACCAAGTGTTTGGCATGGTAAAGTCTTTTTAATTGTACACACGCTAATAGATCTGTAGTGGTAACGTATTGTTTTAATGTGCATTTTCTCACGACTGTGACATTGTGTTTCTTTTTATGTCTTTATTAGCATCCATATATTTTCTTTGGTGAAGTATTCATTCAAATCCTTGTCTACATTTTAGTTGGATTGTTTGCTTAGTGCTGACGTAAAAGATTTCATTATATGTTTTGCAAACAATTCCCTTGTCAGATATGTAATTGTTTTTCTTCCAGTCTGTAGCTCGTCTTCATTTTCTTCACAATGTCTTTTTATGAGCAATAAATTTTAATTTTGATAAAGTCAAATTTATAAATTTTTTAGGGACGTGCTAACTTAGCAACATTTTGTCATTTTCCATGTATAGATCTTACATTTATTTTGTCAGATTTATCTCTAAACATCATAGTTTTGATGTCACTGAAATATTTTTTAATTTCAGTTTCAGATTGTTTGTTGTTAGTGTATAGAGATATTGAGTTTCATCTTCCTAAACCCACTTATTAGTTCTAGTATCTTTTTTATAGATTCCACAGGATTTTCTAGGGAAGCGATCATGCTGTCTGTAAATATAGCTTCACTTTTTTCTTTCCAAACTTAGTTGCCTTTTATATCTTTTTTTGGCTTTATTGCACTAGCTATTTAGCTGTTTGAAGTTGTACCACAGTTGACTATTGTGTTTTTTTTCCCTCTGTGTGTTTGATTTTGCATAGTCTCTATAACTCTGTCTTCAGGTTCACTAATCTTCTTTTCTGCAATGTCTAATCTGCCATTATTTCTATCTACTTTGTTTTATATCTCAGACATTATAGTTTCCATCTCTCGAAGTTTTTATTTGGATCTTTTTTAAATTAATATTTTTAAAACTTAAAATTAAAAGTACCACTTGTTTTGTTTTGTTTTGATTTTTAGCTGTTTCAACCTGTCTCTACACAGTCAACCTTTCTTCTGGCTAAATATATGAAATACATCCATAATGACTATTTTAATGTTACTGTCTATTAATTTTTTATTTTATTAAAAATATTAGGGTGGCATTGGTTAGTATAATTATATAGATTTCAAGTGTACAATTCAATAATACGTTATATATATATTACATTGTGTGTTCACTACCCAAAGTTAAATTTCTACTGCCTATTAATTCTACCATTAGTGTCACTTCTGGGTCACTTCAATTGATTGATTACCTCTTTATTACGGATGGTGTTGTCCTGCTTATTTGCATGCCAAGTAATTATTGATTGGATGCCAGACACTGTGAGTTTTACCTTGTCAGATTCTATATAGTTTTATATTTCTATAAATAATCTTGAGCATTGTTCTGGGAAATAACTAAGTTACTTGAAAACAGTTTGATCTTTTTGTTAGGTGGGGCCAGAGCTTCATTTTAGTATAGGGTTACTTTTCCCTACTCCCTGGCCAAGACCCTTCTTAGTACTATAATTGATGGCCCTTAAATTATGAGACTTTCCACTCTGGCGATCAGACTATCAAGACAGGCTCTATTTCCTAGCCTTGTGTGAGCTCTGAACATTATTTCCTCTTATTCTTTCGTATGCTTCTTTCTCCACACTCAAATAATTTCAGTGTATTAATACTCAACTGCCAATCTACAGAGCTCATTCTCTGCAGCTCTCTTCCCTACAAACTCTAGCCTCCTTGGCCTCCCCAAGACTCCCAGCTATGTCTCCTTAATTGGGGGACGCTGGTAGATTCTACCCGAATTCCTCCACCACTGTGCTGTGGCTGAGAAATTTCTTCAGTAACTTGAGTCGGTCATAGGACTCACTTTATTTTTCTTCCCTTCTCTCAGTGATCACTGTTTGTCATTGCCTGCTGTGCAGTGTTTTGAGCATCACTTTTTTTGTCTTTTTATTTTTTATTTTTAGTTGTTTCAAATGGGAGGGTGAATCTAGTCTCTGTTACTCCATCTTAACCAGAAGCAGAAATTTCTGTCTTCAGAGCTGGCATTGAAATTGATCATGAAGTGTGACGGTTGGCACCAACCTGGATCTAGGAGGTTTTTCCTCAAGGTGGCACATCTGGCCTCAGGGAAGGACTGATCCTACTGTTCTCTCAAGCTCTCAAGCACTGGGTGCCAACCAGGGCAGTAGCCAGGACGAGGAGGTAGCCAGTATGCCCCATGGGAAGACAGAGCTGGGGTATCTCATTATAACTTTGTCAACAAAATGATTCTTCACTGAGGTTCCAATGCCTCCACCTCCCACAGCCATTCTAGGTGGAGTCTCTGACAGCTCCCACATCTCTAATTACTGACCTCACCTGGCTAGGGCTAAATGGGGATTAGCACCTGGAGCTTTCCAGCTGGCAACTTTAACTACTACCTAGCAACAATGGTAAAAACTTCCATTTGTTGAGCAGTTGCCATTTTCCAGGCCCTGGGCCACTTACTAAGAATCTGAGTCTAGGGGAGGTAAAGTGACTCCCCTAAGGTCACATAGCCAGAAGAGGCAGAATCAGGATTTAGCACTTCCTTTCAGAGACCTGGTGTCTTGCCTGAGAGGAATGAGCCCTGGGAACTTTCTTGTCCTCTGTGTCCCATTCTTCTTTCTGGCCTGGGCACCTGTCTCTAGTTCTGATTCGTTATTGTAGTTAGTATTGCCTCTGGGCCTGAAGCCCTATCCAGGTTCTGCTTAGTTGTGGGAGGTGGTATGGTGGGTGAGACATACATAGGCTTTGTAATCAGACAGACCTAAGTTCAAATCCCATTTTCTAAGTCTGTGACCTAGAGGGAGTCACTTACTCCTGCTGAGAGTAATAGCTTCTACAAAATGGGCTAATCGTGTTACTTCAGAGAACTGGTGTGAGGATTAAATGAGATAATACCTTTAAAGTGCTTACTTCACATGGGTGTTCAATAGGTGATAGCAATGTAACTGCAGAACTAGTTCAAAATGGTCCTATCCTGTTTAATGAGATACTGGGCTGCTTTTCAGAGACAACCGAGCAAAACTGCAAGTCATATAGCTGAAGCATTCACAGAAGAAAGAATTTTGATATCCAGCTATACCCACAGAAACAAAATACCAGGACATAACTGGAACTTGAACACCGGAATCCTTTCAGAAGCCAAGGGTCACTTATCTAGGAAGATCTGATGTTGACATCCCTTTACCATAAATGGCCAAGTTCTAAGGTCCTCCAGTTAAAACTTGCCCTACTAGCACTTCTGTGTACCTGTTCTCCCTAGCCGCTTAAAACCCTAGTCCAGCAAGCAAGATGGATTTGAGGCACCACTAGATCTCCCAACTTCTCAGTTGGTGCCTTCTGATCATTAAAACTTTCTTTACTCCAAACTCTGACATTTTGTGTTTTGGCCTTTCTAAGTGCCAGGCACATCGACTTCATTTAGTAACAGCAAAACCCTCTGTTTCCAGTCTGGCATGTAAGGAGCTTGGAAGTCATCACTCTATACTAAAAACAAATAAAAAGGCTGAATAAACTGAAAAATCAATACCTCTTCTTAGATCCATCAGAGAAGTGAGGTCATAGGGCAAACCACTGCACTAAAATTTGGAGAGACAGAGAGGTGAATGCAGAGAATAACAACCTGCCAGAGCAGAAACCCATGAGTAGAACCCTCCACAGGAACTAGAACTGGATAGGAATACCTTAACTGTAACTAAAGAATTGCTGGAGGCTCCATTTGGACATATCTGAGAGTATAAAATTCCAGGCGGACCCAATCACAGGGGGCCTCCACATGTTTGTAAATTTTACCTCCAGTAACTCTACCAGGTCCTACAGTGAATATCTGAGAAAAATCCCCTCTGCTTCCAGCCACGGGAGGAAAAAAAAAGAAACTATTTTAAAATACACCAGAGCACTCTTCTTAACAAGATCTGCTCTCATTAGTAATTATTTTGCCAGAGCCTAACCTTTTGGAGTTTGATCAGAGCCTAACCAACCTTGAAGAGAAATACCCAACTCCAGCATCCTTTCCTACCTAAGGGGCATGTGGGGGGTGGAGGAACAGACTGAGGAGCACTTGAGAAGTTCACAGTTCAGGTACACAAGTTCACTAAAAGACTGAGATCTATCTAATCATAGGACTATAGAACACCTCCCATTCCCCACATTTTTACCACCACATCACTAAAGGTCTATTTAGAAAGAGTTCCTTCCACACAGTACATCATGCACAGCTTTCAACAAAAAACTGCAAGGCATACCAATGGACAAACAGTTTGAAGAGACAGAACAAGCAGCAAAACCAGATTCACATGGCAGGGATGGTGGAGTTATCAGACTTTAAAATAATTATAGTTAACATGCTAAGGGCTCAAATGGAAAAAGTAGACAACATGCTAGAACAGATGGGCAATGTAAGCAAAGATGAGATTACTAAGAAAGATCAAAAAAGAAATACTAGAGATAAAAAAAAAAAAACTAAGGAAATAAAGAATGCCTTTAATGGACTCATTAGTAGACTGGATATAGCTGAGGAAAGAATCTCTGAGCTTGAAGATATCTCAATAGAAACTCCCAAAATGAAAAGTGAAGGGAAAAGAGACTGAAAAGAAAAAATAAGACAGAATAGCCAAGAACTGTGGGGCAACTACAAAAGGGTGTAACATACAAGTACTGGGAATACCTGAAAGAGAAGAAGAGAAAGGAACAGAAGAAATATTTGAAAGAATAATGACTTAGAATTTCTCCCAAATTAATGTCAGACACCAAACTATAGACCCAGGAAGCTCAGAGAACACCAAAAAGAGTAATTGGGTGGGTTGGGGAAGCTACACTTAAGCATATTATATTAACCTCAGAAAATCAAAGATAAAGAAAAATCTTGAAAAAAGCCAGAGGGGAAAAAACACCTTATCTATAAGGGAAAGATACATCTGACTTCTCCTCAGAAACCATGCAAGCAAGAAGAGAATGAAGTGAAATATTTAAAGTGAATTGAGAGGAAAAAATGACAAACTAGAATTCTGTATCCTGCAAAATTTCCTTCAAAGTAAAGGAGAAATGAAGACTTTCTCAAACAAACAAAAACTGAGAGAATTTGTTGCCGGTAGACTTGCCTTATGAGAAATGTTAAAATAACTTCTTCAGATCAAAGGAAAATAATATAAGTCAGAAACTTGGATCTACATTTTAAAAGGAAGAGTATCAGAGAAGGAATAAGAGAAGGTAGAATTAAATTTTTAATTTTCTTCTTAATTAATCTTAACAGATAGATTTGTTCAAAATAATAATAGCAACACTGTATTTGATGGTTATAACTTATGTTTAAGTGACAGGAATGATATAAAGGACAGGAAGGAAGAAATAGGAATTTTTTTTTATTATAAGATACTTGCACTACTGTAAAGCAGAATGGTGTTATTTGGAAGTGGGTTTGGATTAGTTGTAAATGTATATTGCGAACTCTGGGGCAACCACTAAAAATGTTTTTAAAAGAGTATAACTGATAAACTAAGAAAGGAGAGAAAGTGAAATCATATGAAATACTCACCTAAAGCTACCAAATGCAAAAAAAGAGTAGAAAACAAAAACAGAAACAAAGAACAGTCAATGAATAAAAAACAGCAACAGATATGATAGATATGTATCCAACTATTCAATAATCACTTTAATGTCAGTGGTCTAAATGCACCAATTAAAAGACAGAGATTGTTAGAGTGGACCAAAGAATAAGGCCCAACTATATGTTGTCTATAAGAAATCAACTTTTTAAAAATTAAATTTATTGGGGTGACATTGGTTAATAAAAACTAATATAGGTTTCAAGAATACAATTCAACAATACATCATGTGTATATTGCATTGCGTGTTCACCACCCAAAGTTAAATTTCCTTCCATCACCATATATTTGACCCCCAAAATCCACTATAAATATACAGACTCATATAGATAAAAAGTAAAGGGATGGAGAAAGAGATACCATGCTAACACTAATCAAAAGGAAGTAGTTGTATTCATTTCAGCCAGAGCAGACTTCAGAGCAAGGAAAGTCAACAGGGAAAAAGAGGGGCATTACATAATGAAAAGGAGTCAACAACCCAATAAGACATAATCCTTACTGTGTATGTGCCTAAAAACAGAGCATCAAAATACATGAGACAAAATTTGATAGAATTGCAAAGAGAAATAGATGAATCCACTCTTATAGTTGGAGACTTTAACACCCCTCTAATCAGAAATTGATAGATCAAGCAGGCAGAAACAGTAAGGACATAGTTGAACTCTACAGCACTATCAATCAACTGGGTATAATTGACATCTATCAACTATTTCATCCAATAACAGCAGAATACACATTCTTCTCAAGCTCACATGGAACATTCACCAAGATAAACCACATTCTGGTCCATAAAATGTAATTCACACATCTGAAAGAATAGAAGTCATACAATATCTGATTTTAGTCCACAATGGGATTAAACTAGAAATCGATAATGGAAAAATATGTGGGAAATCCCAAAATACTGGGAGATTAAACAACACACTTCTAAATAATACATGGGTCAAAGAAGAAATCTCAAGAGAGATTCAAAAATATTTTGAACTAAATGAAAATATGGCATCGATATATGGTAGCCACCACCACTATCCTCACCCTCAGCACCGCTCATAGCTCAGCTAGCCATGATTATCCTACACTGGACCATCTAGTTCCCAGGTCTCGGGTCTCAATTGTCATTGCTCTAAAATCCCACTCCACCTGGGTTATCACAGGTATGAAAGAAAGTTAGTAAAGGGCCTTCTTATTCAAAGCATTTCTACAGGCAGCTGGTGTTGTAATCCTACAATGGAACAAACAGATCTTGGTGAAAGAGTGAGAACTGTGTTAAAGTAGAGGCAGGATGAGCAGAGGAGATGTCTACACTGAATAATGTATGGACTCCATGACCCTTTATGGCCCCTTCCAATTGTAAGTTTGGCACATTTGAAAGTTCTTTTATGATTCCTTGAACTTGTGATCCTGAGACTAGATTATTCCAAGGTTCTTGTTTCTATGATTGTTTGATCTTAATGTTCTGTGAGGTTTTATAAGTGGCACTACATGTGATGGCACACACAAAAATTACTACGTAAACATAGGACCCAGAATTCCTGTTGGAAAAAGAAGGAAATATCTTTGTGGGGAAAATGCTTTGACAAGGGCTTTGAGTAGAGACCTGACTGAGAGCCTGGGCTCCTGAGGAGCGACCTGAAAAGGAGGGACAGAGGGCTGGGGAGAGAGATATAAGGTGGGGGAGGGGAGCACATGTTCCCTTGTATATCTAGATCCCAGTAGGCTGTGCTCCACAAGATGTGATCCTTCTTGGAACATTCTGAAACCTCTGTACAGTTTACTCTCTCAGGAATGCTTGGGAGGGATGATTTTATCTTTTCATAAGAAATCCAAATAAGAGTGTGAGTTTCATCACATTCAAATCAGTCTGGTTCAGGACGAAGCCAGTATGCTTTGCTGGAAGCAGAGATTATTAGGGTGATGTAAACCCCCTGGGGTTCAGCAGGCTTTTCTGGGGTAAAGGCAGGGCATCCCTTTATGGTGGTGCAGGCATCCAGGGGTCCTACAGCATCAAGGGAACTACACTGATATCAGGGTTTATGTGAATGGCTCTCTCTAGAGGCATATAGTGCACAATTTGAGCAACTGGATGTGACAGCCTTAGCCCTGAGGCAACAGAAGAAATTTCACCACCATCTGAGGGAACAGGGAGACTCGCCCAGCTAATATTTGGGCTCTATGTTTTATGTAGGTTCTTTGTTTAAGGTTTTATCGTCCTAAGGTTCTACAATTCTACAGTTTTCTGACTCCAAGAGTTTAAGAGTATAATAGATTTTAAAATTCTAAGGCACAACAACCATCATTATAGCCAACGCCATTGTGTTACCACATGCCAGGCACTGTGTCAGGTAGTCTAAATGTATTATCTCAATTAATCCTCAAACCCTACAAGAGACACATTACTTTCTACATTTTGCAGATGTGGAATTGAGGCACTGAGAGTTAAGTCATCAGTCCGCGATTACAGTGGCAGGACGGAAGCCAGGTGTTCTGATTGCTGAGCCTCTTTATCCCCACCCTCTACTGCTGGCATTCCTATAAGCACTTCCCTCCCTTCTTAGTAAGCCATCACACCGTGTTGCCTGTAAGCTGTCCTTTTTTACAGCTCAGGCCCCAGAGAGCTAGAAAATCGACCTGAGATCTGAGATATGTTGTGTTAAGTTGAGTCATATTGAGTTATATTATGTCGTAATAGATTGTGTCATGTTGAATGTATTTGTCTCCAGTGTACTATGAACCCTCTAGGACAAGGAATAAATCTGATTCAACTAAATCAGAATTCAACCTAAATTCTGCTCTCAGTCAAGGAACTGACACACTGTGGGTGCTTAAATAAATGTTTATTTTATGAGTGACTAATTGACCAAATAGGCTCTAGGGAGTGAACTCTGGTGTCCATGTACTCTAGATCATCACCTGCGATTGTATCCTGATGGGGGTTGGTGAAGTAGGCACACTCCCAAAGGCACCTGAGCAGGTGGGGCAGAATTCATCCTCACAGGAGCTTAGAGCCAGAGGTAGAACAGACCTGATGCAGACTTTGAATCTTCAGATAAGTAGCAGATGGTAACTGGAGTCCGGAAGAGGAGCTTGAGGGGAGCCTTATCTGAGAGGGCCACCATGGGGAAGAAAATAGCCCAGGTGCCTCCATAGCCCATCTTCACTGGTAGCTGTTTGAAGGGAGTTAGTCCTGGACATAAAGGTGCTGGAGCCAGGTATCCTCTGCTGTTTACCTTGTAACTTCTTCTCCCTTCAGGACCAGGGTCCCATATGACATTGTGCCTGGCTCGTGGGAACTCTTTCCCAGGGTGACCTTGCCCAGATTTTTCAGGTGAGCTGGGGTCCTGTTATGGGACCTTTTAAGTCTCTAGACCCACACTCAGCTGCATCTGCTGACCTTGAGCCAGCTCAAGCTTAACGCCCAGGAGTTCCTGGAGTTCCTGTTTGCCTCAGCCTCTCTTTGATTTAGAAATGCGCTGAGTGGGGCCAGCAATACAGCCCATCTGCCCCACACAAACCTTGGTTCTTACACCCAGAGGTGCTCACACCTGCTGAGCCACCTGCTCCTGCCTTGGAGTAGACTTCTCTTCTCCTACCTGGACAATGTCTGGTCCTCTTCACTGGCCACTCTGCTGAGCCTGTCATTCTCCAGCCCATTTCCCCAAACCAGCTTCTATACATCATTTAAGATGCAAATCTATGTCCCTCTCCTGCTCACAATCCTCCAATGGCTCCCCATTGACTACAGCAGAAAGTTCTAGTTCCTTAGTCTAGTATTCAAGGCCCTTAATGGACTGCCCCTCTGACCTCTCCGGCCTCCGCTCCCACCGTCCCTTGAAACTACCCTGGGCTCTAGCCATTGCGAACCATCTTTTTACTCCTCTTACACTTGCTGTCCTCACCACGAGGCACACCCTTCTTAAGTTCCTTCATCAAAAATCAGCCTTCCCTTGGTTCCTCCCTGGGTTGATAATGACACCTATGAACAACACCATGGTGGCAACAATCACATTGCATTAGAGTTGTCTCATTGTGTTTGTTTCCCCCACACAACTGGGAGTTCCACGTGAGGTCAGATTCTGCCTATAGCTTCATCCTCAGTGTCCGGCACATAGTACCAATGTGTTGAACGAATGAAGGAAAAAAATGAATAAATGGCAATGAGTGAGTGTGACAGTGACATCCACAGCATTAACACGGGACGGTGTGGGTTGGGTTGGAGCAGGCAAGGGAACCTGATGGAACAAAAGAACAAAAACATGAAGACACAAGGAGATGGCTCCAAGAGGGAGGCCAGGAAGTTGCCACAACATGTTCTAACCCCATCTCTCAGTGTGGCTCCATCCTGTACCGGAGCTGTGTGCTCTGAAATCCCTGGAATCTCTGTCATTTCCTTGTGTTTATTTCTGCTACCCCTGTGAGGAAATGCTCCTTGACCCTTCCCTTGGGAAAAGTTGCTCAGGCCTTACTCAAGGCTATTGCCTTTTTTTGTGGGCTGGGGGTGTGGGGGTGGCTGCACAGCTCACACCTACCCTGGGCACCAGGATTCTCCTGGCAAGGGGGCACCCCAGGAATGGCCTTGGAGCAATGAGGCCTGAAGACTGGACCAGTGGGCTATCATTGTCTAAGCCCCCTGGATGGGTTCCCTAGTCTAGCTCTCTTGTACTTAGCCATATTCCTGATGACAAAGGACTCTATGCTCAAGCAGCTGGGAGAGCCAGAACTGACAGAAAGCTTTGGAAGAAGTGTGGAGTGTTTGCTTTATTCTCCACTGTACCTCCAGGACCCAGTATGCCTGGCACATAGTAGGGGAGCTCAAAAACCGTTTGTTGGATGAATAAAAATATGGATGAACAGATGGATGGATGGATGGATGGATAGATGGATGGATGGATGGATGGATGGATGGATGAATGGATGGAAGGATGAATGGATGGATGAAAGGATGGATGGATGGATGGATGGATGGATGGATGGATGGATGGATGGATGGTTGGATGGCTGGCTGGCTGGCTGGATGGATGGCTGGATGGAATGGATGGTGGATGAAAGGATGAATGGATGGATGGTGGATGAAAGGTAGGAAGGTTGTCCTTCCTGAGGTATAGAGCAGTAGCATTTCCAGGGACCAGCTCTGAGGTCAAATGTGACTATCAGAGCGTGGCACTCCCTTGGAGAGGAGTGGGAGGCTGGGGGTCAGAGTCAGGGGATTCTTACAGGCCCTCCCACCCTTCTCAAACTCTTGCTCAAATTTTGAATGTCTGGGGTTGGTATCTCAATGGAGCCCATCTCTGCTTAGAGACACCCCGTCCTCATGGCAAGGGTTCCCATATTTGGGTGGGCATCAGAATTTCTTGAGGAGTTTTACACAATATAGATTTCTGGGTCCTGCCTGAGACCTACTACTCAGAATACTGCTAGGTGGGACCAGAGAATATCCATTTTTTAAAGTTCTTCAGGTGGTTCTGCCACGTAGACATACATAGGAACT
>JAQQSQ010001812.1:0-11901 GCA_028627145.1 Eidolon dupreanum
GTGGGCTTGGAGAATGTTGAATCACCTGTTGCGATGAACCTGTGATTTAAGTAGGACTCTTGGTATTTTCTTTTAAATGCAGCTTTCTTTTTGTTGGCAGTTTTAGAGTTTCTGCTGTCTCATCATTGGGTCTTTCCCCCTTTTCAAAGAAGCTCTCCAATGACATTTGCTTTTTACTCATTTTGGCTAGGGTTAGCTTGTGGGCTTATCAAAACTGACAGACAAGTGCACAGTGTGGGAAAGGGGCATGGCTGGAAGTGGTAAATAAAATAATGAGGGGGGCCACATGTGGACTAAAATAGGTGTCAGATTCTGACTTAAAGCCTGCCACCAGATGCAGCTTCATTGTCACTTGCCACTCACTCAGAGGGTTTTGATATGAGTTTGCAAGCAGTTGATTTATTATGGTCTCTGTGAAGTCAAACCTCCCTGCTAACATTAATCTGTATTTGCAGCCACTCTCCAGTGCTAGCATCACCGCCTCAGCTCCACCTCAGATCATCAGGCATTAGATTTTCATAAGGAGCGAACACCCTAAATCCCTCACATATGTAGTTCATAGAAGGGTTTGCACTCCTATCAGAATCTAAAACCTGATGCTCTGAGGTGGAGCTGAGGCAGTGATGCTAGCGCTGGGGAGCGGCTGTAAATACAGATGAAGCTTTACTTGCTTGCCCAGCTCTCACCTCCATGCTGGTCTGTGGCCCAGAGGTTGGGGAACCCCTGATGTAAATGGAATCATATATCCTTTTGTGTCTGGCTTTTTTCACTTAGCATAGTACATTTGAAATCCATTCATGTTGTATGTATCTGTAGTTTGTTCTTTCTGAGTAGTATTTCATCATACAGGTTTAAACTACATTTTATTTATCAGTGCAGCAGCTGATGGACATTTGAAAGTACCAAAAGTTCTCACGTACCCCCTGACCCACACATGCACAGCTTCCCCCACTATCAACATCTGCACCAGAGTGCGTACATTTGTTACAATCAGTGAACCTACAGTGACACCTCATTATCACCCAAAGTCCATAGTTTACATCAGGGTTCACAATACAATATTGTGTTGTATATTCTCTTGGTTTGGATAAATGTATAATGACATATGTCTACCATTATAGTATCATACAGAATAGTTTCACTGCCTTGAAAATCCTCTCTACCTTTTCATTCCTCCCTTCCTCCCTCTCAACCCTTGGCAACCACTGATCTTTTTACTGTCTCCATGATTTTGCCTTTTCCAGAATGTCATGTTGTTGGAATCACAGTATACGGCCACTTCAGATTGGCTTCTTTCATTTAGTAATATGCATTTAAAGCTCATATCTTTTTGTGGCATGATAGCTCATTTCTTTTTACCACCAAATAATATTCCATTGTCTAGTTGTACCATAGTTTGTTTATCCATTTACCTACTGAAGGATTTCTTAGTTGCTTCCAATTGTGGCAATTATGAATAAAGCTTATATAAACCTTCCATTTGCGGGTTTTTGTGTGGACATAAATTTTAAACTAATTTCAATAAATACCAAAGAGTGAGACTGATGGATCATATGGTAGGAGTATATTTAGTTTTGTAAGAAATCACCAAACTGTATTCCAAAATGGCTGTACCATTTTGGATTCCCATCTGCAATGAATGAGAGTTCCTGTTGCTCCACATCCTTGCCAGCATTCGATGTTGTCAGTGTTTTCGATTTTGGCTGTTGTAATAGGTGTGTAGTGGTATCTCATTGTTGTTTTAATTTCAGTTCCCAAATCACATATGTTGAGCATCTACTCATATGCTTATTCCCCATCTGTATATCTTCTTTAGTGAGGTGTCTGTTCAGGTTTTTTGCTTATTTTAAAATTGAGTTTGTGTTTTTATTAAGTTTTAAGAGTTCTTTGTATATTTTAGATAACATTCCTTATGAGGTATGCCTTTTGTAAGTATTTTCTCCTAGTTCATCTTCTTATTCTCTTGAAAGTATCTTTTGCAAAGCAGAAGTTTTAATTTTAATGAGGTCCAGCTTATTGACTCTTCTTTCATGGATTGCACGTTTGGTGCTGTATCTAAAAGGTCATTGTCATGCCCATGGTCATCCAGATTTTCTTTTGTTACCTTCTGGTTTTGAGTTTTATGGTTTTGTGTTTTATATTTAGATTTGTGATACATTTTGAATTAATCTGCGTGAAGGGTATAAGGTCTGTGTTTAGATTAATTTCTTCCCCCCATGGGGATGTCCACTGGTCCCAGCACCATTATTTAAAGATACTGTCATTTATCTGTTGTATCATCTTCGCTCCTTTGTCAAAGATCAGTTGGCAGTATTTATGTAGGTCTATTTCTGTACACTTTGTTGTGTTCTATTAATCCATTTGTCTGTCTTATCTTCAATACCACACTGTCTTGATTACTGTAGCTTTATAGTAAATCTTGAAGTAAGGTAGTGTCTCTCTTCCAGCTTTGTCCTTCTCCTTCAGCACTGTATTGCCTATTCTAGGTCTTTGACCTCTCCGTATAAACTTTAGAATCAGTTTGTTGTTATCTAGAAAAACTACTTGCTGAGATTTTTATTGGAAATATGTTGTCTTTTCACTCTGTCAGTTGTGTTTTTTGATATACAGAAGTTTTTAATTTGATGGAGTCCAGCTTATCTATTTTTATTTTTGTTGTCTTTGCCATTAGTGTCATATCCAAGAAATCATTTTCAAATCCAATATCATGAACATTCTCACTATGCCTTTTTCTAAGAGTTTTATAGTTTTTGGGGTTTTCCTGTCTTTTTAAGTGTAAAAATTTAAAACTTTTACAAGGATTACATTAATTTATTAATGTATAAATTTATAAAAATTTAAAACTTTTACAAGGATTACATTAATTTATTCTTTTATAGAATGTGCTTAAGAAATCTCTAACTCAGGGCCGGATAATATTTTTGTTGTTGTTCTTGTACAAGTTTTAAACTTTTTAGATTTATATTTAAGTTTATGATACATTTTGAGATAATTTTGTTTATAGTGCAAGATACGAGGTGTTTTTTTTTTTTAAATGTATGTCCAATTGTTTTAGCACCGTTTGTTTAAAAGACTGTCATTTCTCCTATGAAGTGCATTTGCACCTTTGTCAAAAATCAATCGTGTATCTATGGGTTTATTTCTGGATTTTCTTATTTTATTGGTCTGCGTGCCTATCCGCTAGCCAGTATCACACTCTCTAGATTATGGTAGGTTTATATTAAGTCTTGCAATCAGTTAGGTAGTGTGAGTCATTCAGAAACTTACTTTCTTTTCAAAATTGTTTTGACTATTAATAGCAGTCATCTGCCCTTCCAAATAAATTTTAGAAAGAAATTGATTAGAATTGTGTTGAATCTGTAGATTAATATGGGAATAATTGTTGTAATAACAATACTGAGTTTTACAATTTGTGAACATGTTAAACCTCTTCATTATTTAGGTCTTTCTGATTTTTCCTTGTTCTGCTCTTTTCAGGGATGGGGCTTTTGGTTTTCAAGTTTAACACAGGACTGCGGAGAGGGAGATGAGATAGGGCCAGTTAAAAAGGTCAATGTTCTTACCATGATTAAGATTTCTTGAATAAATACTCTTTGGATTATTTCAAGTCTTTGGTTTACTTCCAGAGTTCTAAAAAAGTTGACTTTGACAGTTTTTGCCTGTGTTTTCATTGCTTTTATGGGAGAGAGGCTTTTTGGAGATCTTTACTTTGCCATACCCGCTGCCCTCATTCTCTATTCTGTTTTTTAAGATACTGTAAAGTGTCATGATGGTAAGATTTTTACCTTTTTTTTAAAAAAAAAAAATGAATGAAGATATTGAGACTGTCAG
Source organism: Eidolon dupreanum (assembly GCA_028627145.1). Classification (NCBI taxonomy): domain Eukaryota; kingdom Metazoa; phylum Chordata; class Mammalia; order Chiroptera; family Pteropodidae; genus Eidolon; species Eidolon dupreanum. The sequence goes on from JAQQSQ010001812.1 coordinate 3,832, forward strand.
TGTGTAAATTGAGTTATTCAAATTTATGATCTCAGCTGTTGTGCTGAACAGAAGCAAGGATATTTCCTCTCTTAATTGTTATGATTTCAGGGGAGAAAAAATTTATCATTCATTGTGAGACTTAAAGGTTAATACATGGTACAATCTTCTAATTCCAATACATGGAGTTAAGAATAATAAGGTCTCAGTATTAGCTGTTAGGAATAATTTTCTTTTCATCTCTTCTTAATTTCATCTTTCTCCTTCAAATACAGTTCTCAGCTTCCCTTCCTACTCATTGGCGTTATTTTCTCTTAAAAGCAAGCATAGAAGCATAGAAGCTCTGAAAATAATGGATTGGAGCCGAGTAAAGTCGGCAATGAAATTTCCTTTCTCTTAAAATTGTTTTTACTGTGGAATTCATACTGTCATTATTATTGCTTTGTATGACTACTAAGAGGAAATAATGGAAGCACAGATGTCAACTTTAGCTGCTGGGAAGCCAAGAATAAAAGTAGTGTTGTTTAGTGCCTGGGAGATTTAATGAGACCAGGAAACAGGAAGTCTGGGCTGTGATGCCTTTCTGCCTCCAAAAAACCAATGTGATTTTGATATTCTCCTGCCCCTAACAGTTTCATCTGGGAATTTTCATGGAGTTGGATTACATGTCCTCCGAGGGCTTTTCTAACTTTTTGTGTCTTATTCAGTTGAAAGGGCTTTGTGCTTTTTGATGAAAATTGGGAATGCTGTATTTGTAAGACTGCCCCTTCTGGAGTAAATTACTGCTAATGAAGGCACAGTTAACATGCCATTATTAAAAAATTTTACATTAATTAATTTTTTTCCTAACAATGGTCATGTCTCTTACAGAAAATGATATGATTTTTTAAAACAATCTGATTTTAATATCCTTCATATGCTTTGTTTTAGGTTGGTACAGAGGAGTTTCAACAAAGAAGCCAAATGTAAAGGTAATGAAAATTTTTATTACCTTTTCTAGTGTAGTAAACTGCTTAGTATGATATAAAAACAATTCTTACTTGCCCATCTTTTAATCTTTTACAATAGCCACACTCATATTTTCATTTACAGAATTGTATCAGTTTCTGCTCTGTCTCAGCAATATTAGAATGTTTCTTTTTAAAGGACAGAAAATGCAAATGCATGTATAGTCATAGCTGCAAAGCTTATTTTGAAAAAGCCTATTTAGGACTTTTAATATTTTTTCCTTCAAATATTTGACAAAAGTAAATTGACTTATTCTTAGGCTTAGTCCTGTGGAGCCATGTGATTAGTAACTGATGAATCTGTAAAATACAAAATGAAAAAATCTTTCAAATAATATTCAGTCAGTTATGTCTTTATTGATCGTAATATTCTTGTTAAAATATGAATTTGAACCAGGCATAAGTGCAGAATACTAATTTTATGAACTAGATTTTATGAGTTATTCTCTTACCAAATAATATTAATTTGGTCAAATAAAATATATTTTAATTAACAGTTACACTACACTTAGGAACATTATTCTCCAAAATTGCATTTGCAAAAACTTCTTTCTGCTTACATTTTCATATGATTAACATTATCAGCTTTTCTTATATTTTTTTCTGTAGCTCAATATTTAACATTCTGCTTTTTCTTGTATAGAAAAATATCAAAATTATCATGGATTATTTTTATTAAAAAAGGAAAAAATTGTTCAGAGTTCTAACCATCAGTTTTGCCAGTAGAATCATTCATTGTTAGTTTTTAAGGTAAGGATTATAAGAAGACAATATCTTTAAATTTTAATTTTTCAGAGCCAGGGCTTGACATGTGGGGGCAGATAATTCTTTGTTGTGAGTGGCTGTCTTGTGCATTGTAAGATGTTTAGCAGCATATATTACCTCTGCTCACTAGATATCAGGAACATTCCCCCAGCCCCCAAGAGTGACAATGAAAAATGTCTCTAAGCATTGCTAAAGGCCCTGGGGTGAGGTGATAAAATTGCCTCTGGTTGAGAACTACTGCTCATAGGTAACTTTTTCCCTTGTATTTCTAACTTTAAAACACACTTTCAGGTGTTATTTCCATGTCAGGAATGCTGATAAGGATGTCATTTCTATTTGTATTTTATGTTTTTTATCTTAAAATTGTTGAAAATTCAGAACTTGAGTAAATGAGAACTCTTGTAAATGATTGGAAAGCTGTAATTTGTGCCATTACATGCTATTAATTTATATTTAGTTATATTTTTGATCTTGGCCACCTCATCACCTTGCTTCTAATAGTAGTGTTTGAGGATCAGTGTGGAAATGATGGTCATTGAAATTATTGTATGTTTGTGATTAAAATACCAAATTATGCATAGTGTGTGGCTTGAAGACCTTATTGAATGAGATATGAACACTATTACCCTTAAAATATCTGTTACTTTGTTGGACATTTGGTCCTGTCCAAAATACCTACTGAGACATTTGATTCTCACCAAAAGGTCCTTGATTGTTTGGTTTCGTCAGAAACATTCACATTTAGCAAACACCCTTGGGTTCAAATAGCCCATAATGTTTATTTATACTTTTGGTTTACAGGATTAATATGTAAAAAGGACTTTTTGGGTGGACCAAATGTCTCCATGGACAATTTGGACAGGTCCAAATGTCTGCTAATCACCAGCTACTGTACAACAAAGTGATCCAACGTATAGTGGATTGAACTAATCACCACTTTCTCTCTCATGATTTTGTTTCTTGACTGGTGTTATCTGGGCAGTTATTCAGGTTCATGTAATGTCACCAGTGGCTACAGTCATCTGGCAGCTCAGCTTCCTGGACTGTCCAAGAGGGTTTACCTACATGGCTGTCACCTTGGCCGGGACAGCTGGAAGTCTGTCCTGAAATAACTAGGCTTCTCCATGTAGTCTCAAAGTCTCTACCTCTCCATGTACTTTCTACAGCAGGATAATCAGAGTTCTCTTATAGAGTTTAGAAAATATTATACCTATTTTCTAAATTCTTTTTTTTCTTTTTTTTACAACGAATATGTTTAGAGTCTGTGGGAGAGGCCATTTTGTGATTAACCTTAGCAATGATTAATAAGTTAATCGAAATGTGGAAACCAAATTATGCTAAAGTGTTAGAGCTCATTTTGTCTGATCAGACTCCTTTAATTACTTTGAGCTAATTGATACTTCTGAGAGTATGTATTTTAGTAATACCAATTCCATTCTAGAATCTTAGATTATTGTAGCATTTATTAACAACACTTATCTGTATGCTTCTAAAAAGTTTTTATTTGTATAATTAAACTTAAAAAATGAAGAGATGGAAAAACAGTATTAATAATTAAATTTCATTTCTCGTGGCAGTGGTATTTTGCAGAAACATGGTTAATATTCTTTAGTGTTTGTAAAAGATAATTATCTAGTGATTCAACACAATTAAAACTGCATTCCTATACATCTTTTACTTGTCTTAATAATATAGCACAATAAGAATTTCAATAGACTTTTCATAGTTATTAGTGGTTAAAGAAAAATAAAAAGGCGATTTATGAGAGTTTTTATAAGTATTTATAAGTATTAGAAAGTAGTTCATGCAAGTGGAAACTGAAAGAGAGCACAGATGAAATAGACTTTAAGCCAGAAACTGTAACGAGAGACAAAGTAGGTCATTATATAATGATAAAGGGTCAATTCATCAAGAAGACAAAATGATCATAAATATATATGCACCCAAAATGGAGCCTGAGTTACATTAAGCAAATACTAACAGACCTGAAGGGAGCAGCAGATAACAATACTGTAATCGTAGGGGACTTCAGTGCCTCACTTTCATCAATGGATAGATCATCCAGATAGAAAATCAGCTAGGAAACGTTAGACTTGAACTATACTTTAGACCAAATATATTAACAGATATATAGAACATTTCATCCATAAGCAACAGAATACACATTCTTCTCAATTGTAAATAGATTGTTCTTCAGAATAGATTATATAATAGGTCACATAATAAGGCAAATTTAAGAAGACTGACATCATGTGTCTTGTCCATCCACAAGGGTATGAAACTAGAAATCAATGACAGGAAGAAAATTGGGAAATTCACACATATGTGGAAATTAAACAGCATGCTCCTGAACAACCAATGGGTCAAAGAAGAAATCAAAAGGGAAACAAAAACTATCTTGACACAAATGAAAAGGGAAGAAAAGCACACCAAAACCTATGGGATGCTACAAAAGCAATTTGAAAAGGGAAGTTTATAGCGATGAATGCCTACAATAAGAAAAAAGGAAGATGTCAAATAAACAACCTAACTCATACCTCAGAACTAGAAAAGAATAAACTATGCCCAAATTTATCAGAAGGAAGGAAACAACAAACATCAGGGTAGGACTAAATGAAATAGAGACCGTAAAACAATAGGAAAGGTTAACAAAACTCAGGGCTTATTCTTTTAAAAGATTGACAAATTGATAAATCTTTAGATAGACTAAGAAAAAAACAGAAAAGACTCAAGAAATGATAAATGAAAGAAGAGACATTAAAACTGATACCACAGAAATACAAAGGATTATAAGAGACTACTGTGAACAATTACGTGTCAACAAATTGGATACTGTCGAAGAAATGGATAAATTCTTAGAAACATGCACACTACCAACAATGAATTAAGAAGGAATAGAAAATCCGAATAGTTAATAATGAGCAAGGAGATTGCATTGGTGGAAAAGTTGGGAAACCACTTGGAAAGAGGAAAAGAAGAAATATTTATAGAGGCTCGCAAATCGATTAATTCTTGTGAATATAAATGTTAGAGTCTGAAAACTGTTTCTCCAGCTCAGAGCTGAGTAATTTGTAAGTTGTTGGTTCGACAGTGACATTGGTTTTGTAGGTACATGCAAGCTTTGTACATGTCTATATCCTGAGAGTGATTTGATGGAGCATTTTCAATCTATAGCTTAAAAAATATTTTGTAGTTTTTTAAGATCACAGTTTTCCCCTAAGGATAGACTCTGATTGTAAATGACAATGAAATTTCTATTTAATATAATTTGTGCAACTTTGCATTCTTAATTAGCAAAATGGTTACTACATCACAAGATCTACTATGTTGTTGATAGAGTATTTCCATGCTAATATCTGACTGCTGTTTTAAAATATGCAATGTGAATCAAAAATTACTTTTCTAATGGGAAATCTTTTCTCTTTTGCAGGGGATCTTTCCTGCAAATTACATTCACTTGAAAAAGGCAATTGTCAGTAATAGGGGGTGAGTAGTTGGCTTTACTAAATTTATTTACAATTTTTGTAGATTGCAGAGGGAGGAGGCTTTTATATTTTTGTTTAAATTATAAAATATGCTGTTAACATGTTTTCTTGCCAAAAATATACTTGTTTCATCATATATGTAATCTTGAGGACATAATTTTTTCTTGAAGTACTGACAACTTTAATTAGTTTTCCTTTATACTGGAAGGGTAACCTGAGTTGTGAATTTTATAAAAGCAATTATGCATGCAGTATGTTTTTTTTTAATGATGTACTATTTTGAGAATAGGATAGGAGTTAGTGATAAATTTGTCATTTTGTTTCTATATGTCAAAGTGAAGGAGACTTTTAAAATCTTTCCTTTTGCTAGTAGAAATTGAAAAAAACTTCAAAGGCATACTTAAGGATAAAAAGATAGTGTATAAAATGGATACATAGTTTGATTACAAATTTGGGAAACAAAAACAATCTCTGAATAGATGAGAGACAAGACGTAAATATAGCAAAATGTTAACATTTGTTGTTTCTGCACGTTTGGATCGCGAGTGATTTTTAAAAATTCTTTTACTGTCATGTTCTATTTTTAAAAGTAATAAATGTATATTATTACAAAATTGTGATTTTATTTTTCAAAAGTCATTATTTTAAAATATGAAATTTAAGGTACTGTATAACTATGATAGCTTTTGGTACTGGAAATAATGTTTTTGGCCAGAGGCTGAATGAGCATCATAGCAACAACCTTCTGGTAAGTTAGAGTTTAGTCAGGAAAAGAGAAACTTATGAGTCACATTATGAGATAGAATTTAATATGCAGAGTTATTTACACACAAGTTTGAAGAGTGGAAGAAAAAAAGAGGAAATACTCATATAACCTAGAATAATAACTGCAGAAAGCTATCCACACTGTAAGCTGGGATACAAAGATAATAGGTTGGGGATACAAAGATAATAATTTGGGGATACCAGAACCCAGGAACTTAGAAGGTAGATCTTGGGAAACACTGGAGCTCAGACATCTCAAGAGGGAGTGTCTTGTGGCTGCTGCTGGTGTGGATGAAGAAGGAAATGCCGAAAGCATCTGGAGGATGGGACCAGTTTTCTCTGGTGGGGAATCCGTTACAGGAATAGCAAGAAACACTTCTTATCTCCTTTAGTATCTTTCTAATGCTCCCAGATGACTAAGGAGTTTGTGAAACAGAGTTTGCAAATCCCAGGCTCAGAATCAGTGCTTGGAAGAGGAGAATTATTAGTAAATGACTGGTATGCCTTCAGAGATAAAGTTCTTCGTTGAAGTAAGACTATAACTGAGAAGATTCTTATATGAATGTATGACCAGCACACTTCTTTTTCTTTCCCTTCTCCTTCTATAGAACATCAAAGACACAGGGATATAGAGAAGGAAAACTTGAAAATCCTATATTAGTAAACCTTTGCAACAAATATTTTACCACCTCGAATTTTTAAGTAATGACTGCTAAAGCCATCATGAGAATATAGAAATTGTGTGGGAAAATAAAAAAGAAGTATCTAGACCAGAATTAAGAAAGCATATATTTCAGAAAATGCTAATAAAATACATATTCTGAATGTGAATGGCTCAAATGAAAAAATAATACCCCTGATTTATAACACTTTGGTCAGGTAGGGGGCTTATGAGATGAAATTGGGCAGAAGCTGCTTGGAGGTTAGGTGAGAAAAGGAGGTATAGTGTCTAGGGATCCGCAAATAGAGTGCCTCAGAAAACAGTGTACTTCCTCATAACAGGGACCCATCTTAAATCAAGAGCCACATCCCTGTTTATAACAGTTGTAAAGGAAGTTGGGGAACCCTTTGCAACAGAAGAATCCCTGTCTGGATTCAGTTTGTTTCAGAAGACAAAGGAGATGTGGCTGTAAAGGATCACCCAGAACAGCCATGTCGGTGGAAGCGCTCTTTTCCCATGGGAGCAGAGGAACAGTCTTTGGATGTAAATCTTAGAAAGATGCCTAGAATTAGTTCAGAATACAGACCTCTTGCAGATTGATGGTCCAGAATAACATTTCTGAAATCTGAAGAAAATATTAAAATGTCTGTAGGTGCTGAAGAGCAGTCATTGTAGGCAGGATCTTGAGGGACTGTGATTTTTGAAGGAAAGGATACTCAGGAAGAATTCATGTATACTTTGGCTTTTTTTCCTGCAGAGAATTTTCCAGGTTGCTGTGATGTGGTGGAATAGATCCCAGGCAGAAAGTGGTATAGTCTTTTAGGGCTGAGGAAACAGAGGTTGCAGTTCCGAACTCTCAGAGAGGCTGGAAAAAAAAAAAAAAAGGTAAAATCCCAGAGAGGAGGGAACCCCAGAGAATTAGGACCTTGCTCTGCATACAGATTCCCCAAGTGTGACTGAGTCAGTTTTAGCTTCTCTTGGGCTGTGCAAGACACTAGGAATCTTAGTAGAAGAGTACAGCTGGCAGCTTTAAAACCGAGTAGACTTCATCAGCCACCTAATACAGGTGAGAAAAATATTAGAGTTCAAGGACTGGCAAGGTAAAGGGACCGTGGTAAAATATTTTGAATTTTCTGTTGAGACCCCTAAATGACCACGATCTTTAAGAAAGGGCCAGGCCCTTGGAGCAAGAACCAAACCATAGCCGTATGAAGAACTGAAATAGGCCAGTCCTAGTTGTGTAAACCTCTGAAAACACAATGGATGTTTGAAGAACGAAAAGCTCTCATAATGCTCTCATCCAGAAATAACCGCTCTAAATGGTTAATATATTTCCTATTTTTTTATGTGTGGTATTTTTATTCTGTTCTCTATTATATTTGTAAATTAATTCTCCTTCTTTCCCCCC
>JAQQSQ010001813.1:0-11900 GCA_028627145.1 Eidolon dupreanum
GGGCCTTGCCCTGTGCCTGGCTCACGGGGTCCTGTCCTCGGCTCCCGTCGAGCCAGGCCGGCCTCTGGTGTCGCCGGGGGCTGCCCTGACCCTCCTGTCTGGGCCCGTGCTTCCCCGATGGCTAGCGGCTGGTGAGGGAGTGGAGCAGACAGGATTATCCTGGCTCTCGCTCAGACTTAAGGGTGGGGGGAGTCTCTGGGGGGCGGGGCTCTCCTCCTGGAAGGAGGGGAGGGAGGAGCAGGCAGTGGGACACTCAGAAAGGACCCACCTGTCCCCTCGCTTGAAGGGGGACCCGGATCCTGGGTTTAAAAACTGCCCCTCGCTCTGCTTCCCTCCGCACGCCCCATCCCCGTCCCTCGACGTCCCTCCCCGTGGAAGCCAGACCGTCCTCAGGGGTGTCCAGAGGTGGGCCTGGGGCAGTGGACGGGGCGGGGGGTGCTCCAAACCTCCTCACCTGCTGACAGTCGGCGGGGCGCCTCTCAGACCCACTGCTCAGCTGCACTCGCCACTGGGCCAGTTCTCAGGAAGTGGGAGGGGTGTGCCGGTCACAGCAGTGAGCTCAGCAAGGCCTCGGTGTGGCCGGCCCTCCCGGCCCATCCCCCTGGGCTTGCTGCGTGGACGGGAGGGAGTGGCAGGCAGGCTGGGTGCCCATGTCCGGGGGGCTCTGTGTCCTGGTGGCAGCTGCCCCCCGGTCCTTCGGGGTGTGGTGCAGGAGCGTGCGAGGCAGAGGCAGCGGCCGTGGGCACGGCCTGACCCCTGACCCTTTCTGGCTGTGTGGCCTCGAGAGAGTGCCCTGACCCCTCTGTGCCTCAGTTTCCCCCTCTCCTTCGACTGACCACTTGTGGACAGCTCGGTGCCTGGCTTGGGGCTGGCCCTCGTGGTGGGTCATCGGTGAGTGCCGCTGTGGGCGGTCTGAGGGGTCGAGACCCCCCTCCACACCCCCCGCCGCCTGCTTCACACTCGGGGCCCAGTGTTGACGCATTCTTTGGAGTTAAAATACTTTTGCAAGTTCTGTTCCACAGTGCCTCCTGATGAGGCACCCCTTTTGGGAGTGCTGTCCTGGGCGTCCTGGGGGCCCGCAGAGCTCGTCTGTGCCCTGAGGATGCTCCTCGTCCTCGTGTCTCAGTGGACTTGGCCTCAGAGTCGCTTCACACAGTGACCGCGTGGAGGAGTGCCCCTCAGCACAGCCCGAGGGGCCAGGCCAAGGCCACGCTCACGGTCTGTCGCGTCAGAACGCGGAGAGTCGTGAGTCCTCCAGGCCTGAGGCTGGCTCCTCCTGCAGGGCCCGGCCCCGCCCTGCCCGCTCCCCCTGCAGCTGCCCTGGGACCTTGGCTCAGTGTCCTGGGGGGTGGCCGCCCCCTCTTCAGGGGTCACCCAGCCTGTCCTGCCCTCTGCCCCTGCCCTGTGCTCCCGCAGCCCCGTGTCTGTGCCATGCCGTCCGCGGGGCCTTGCACACTCAGCGCTCTCCTCGTACCTTCGAGAGAGGCGTCCCCTCCCGGGGTGTCAGCTAGACCTACAGCAGCGAAACCTGTGTGATGCTCGTCGTGGGCTGATGAAGACCCTGAAAGGTATGTCCCCATGAGTGTGGCATTCCTAAGAGAAAAGGCCTTTGTGGAAGGCTCTTCGTCAGGCTCTTCTCCTGGGACCTCAGCTGCTCCCTCACCCTTGGGCTCGAGCTTGAAGGGCGGCCAGCCTGAGTCCTAGTGTCCTCTGGAGTTAAAGGCTAGGACCCAGTGGTCAGCGTCCCAGGGTGACAGGGCTGGCTCGTGCGGAATGAGGGGGATTTGGGCTGCACGCTGGGGAGGGACGCGGGAAGTGAGGGCGGCTTGGGCTGGGCAGGGGTGGGGGGCAGTGTCTGCCCTTGTCCAGAGGTGTGGGGAACTCAGAGGGGTAGGTAAGGTGATGCAGGAGGACGGTGGCCCAGCCCACAAGTGACTCCTCGCTGTGCCGTGGCTGGCTTCGGGACAGGGCCAGCACCTCGGCTAGGACCCCTGGCAAAGCTGATCCCAAGCTCTGAACCCTCAGAAGCTGTGGGAGACAGCCAGTGTCGGTCCTGTCCCGGGCCACCGAGTTTTGGGATCATTTGTTACACAGCAACAGCTGACGTATGCACGTCCCAGTGGTCATCGCCACCCGCAGAGACGGGAGCTTCCTGCCGTGGCAGGGGGAGAGAAGGGGCCTGGGGCTGGAGCCAGGGGTCCTCCATGATGTCCCCTTTCGCTCTGTCCTGTCCTGCTGTGGGCAGCCTGGGTCATTCGTTCCTCCCAGGACGTTTGTGAGTTACGGGGTATTCTGACGCCCTGGGTCCTGGCTGGACTCCAGCCTCCGGGACACGGGGCCGGATCTAACTCGGGTTCCGCCCACGCTCTCCAGGTTCATTATCACAGGGAAAGGGCCCTTGGTCCTGACCGCGGACTGTCCCCTCCAGGGTCACCTCTTGGAAGACCCTGGGGTTCCACGCCTTTCTTCCCAACGGTTGTAGGAGAGAGTTTGTTCATCAACTGAATTATCAAGGCTTCTCTGTGTCACTTCATTTAGCTGATGACAGCAAAGAGCCTCTCAGGCCAGCTGGGCCTGTTATGGGGCCAGAAAGACCACTGGGCGCCCTGCCCTCCCGTTGCCCGCAGACCTGGCTGTGCCTGAGCATCATTATGGGTCACTGAAGAAAGCGGGGTCCCGGGGACCCCCTCCCGGCCTGGCGCACCGCGACTTCCAGGGCTGGCGTCCTCGATGTTTCCCAGAAGCTTCCCAGCTGATTCTGATGCGCTGAGCTGCGTTCTACTCAATTATTTAAAAATGTTTGTCGCTCCCTTGCCACGCACCCGAGTGTGCGACCACGGCGGGGGTCCCCCTCCCCCGCGGAGCGCACGCTGCCTCTCTGCCCGTCCTCCCTCCCGCGGGCTCCGAGGGCTCGGTGCTGGGTCCGGATTCTGACCATCGGCGACTCACCTTCCTGCAGAGGCACCGTCTGCCTCGTCTGGAAACCTCCGTCCCTCGCCACCTGCTGACCCTTTCTTGTCCCCTGACCACCTACATCTTAGGTCCTGCAGCTCGGAGAGCAGGCGGCTCGAGGCCACAGGTGTCCCACGCCCGGAGACGAGCCTTCCCGTCCCACGCACGCCTCCCACGCAACGGGTGACGTTGTTCCGTGCGTTTCGAAACGCGCGTGAGCGTGCACCCGTTCCGAATCGCTCCACAGCACGCGACGCTTCCAGTTTTTCCCACGGGCTCCCGTGTTTTCGCAGTGGTAGAGAGTTCCATGGTGCGAACATACCCTGAGTTACCCATCTCTCCTCTCGGTGGTGTGTCTTTTTCTTTTTCCGCTTTACTGTGTTTCGTTATTAGAAACGATGGAAGCACGAACTCCGTAGAACCGTGGAGGCGCCTGCCCCGGGGCATGGGAAGTTTCGTCGGTACCCAGGCTGCGCTTCTTAAAAAAAATGTGACCCGGTATTAAAAAAATGCTAGGGAGGGACTCAGTCAAGTGACGGGCACGTGGATGTCCATGAAAAAACACCACCACCAACAAAAAACACTTTTCCGTATGCTTGAAATAGTCCCTAATAAAAAGAAACAGCGAGGAATTTCTAAATAAAAGAAATAAAAACATTTTAAAAGTCCCGATGTCAGTTAGTGAGGGAATGACGTGTAATTCGCAGCCTACTTTTTTCACGTGAACGTGCTACAGCGATGAACGCATTTCACGGACACACTGCTGGGCGAGGATTAAAACCACCTCCGGAAGGTCACGAGCAGTCGGCTCGGCTATTTGCTCCGCGTTGAGACCCAGGCACGGCCAGGTAACGCACGTTTATTTACTTTAAAAAGGAACAAGGCGCCCGGCCCACAGTGTCTGCTTTCGCTCCCGAGGCCGTGGGTTGCACTTCCGTCGCACGCCCCTGCTCCTGATGGGACTTGTGGGGCGTGGGGTGCTGCTAGGAAGGTCGCTGTGGCTCCACCCTCGCTGACTCCCATGCCGGGTCTTCCCACGGCCTGTCCTGACGGCGGCACCTGGCGAGCAGATGCCACGGCGGCTGACAGGAGTGTGGGCTCCGTGGCACGGACAGCCGTGGTTCCTTGGTTCCACGGCCTGCCCACGGTCACCGTTGCTGAGTTACGGTAAATGACCCCTCCCCAGGGGGCCTGGGGGACACAGTGTGCTCGGGTCTGTGGGTCCCGGGCGTGCTTTGTCCCTGCCCAAGGAAAGCCTCAGTTCCTTAAACCGCGATCTGCGAGACGCCTCCCTGTCCCCCTCACCCGTGGTCACTGCTCTGCCCACGCCCTCACGTTTCTCTCTGCTTGCTCTCGCTGTGCCACTGGATGTCACTTCACGTGGAAAACACCGAGAGGTTTGTCACTTCCCTTTTGTGGTCACGAAATCATGACATGAAGAAGCTGAGCCTGATTAGATATGATTTATGAAAAAAGAAGTGTTTTGCTTCTGAAAGTCTGATTCATGGGCTCTACCTTCCCGGGAGATGGCGGGATACGAGGCCGTGCCAGGGCCACACCCCCCTTTGCTGCTGCTCACCCCTCGTGGGGAATTGAAGGCGGCTGAGGACGCGAATCCACAGGGCGGGGCGCGGTCCTGGTGGGCGGCCCCCGCGGCCGCTGCTCGCTGGCCTCAGGTCTGCCTTCTGCACGGGGAAAGCGCCTCTCGATTGTCGCAAGTGTCCACTACCAGCCGAGGCCAAGGCCGCGTGGAGGTGCAGTGGTGTTGACGCATGCAGCAGATTTAGTGACACGGCTCCCATCACGCGGCATGGCTCCCCCCTCGCTGGAATCTCCGCGGCCTGGAGCAGCGGACGATGGCAGAGGTGACGCCGTGGGCACTCACGCGGAGGGGCCGCAGGGCGCGTGGCTCCCCCTCGTTTTCCGTGACACTAGCTCTCGGAGCCCTGAGCCCCTCGTAAGGAGGCCGGCTGCCCCGGGCTTCCGTGCGGTGCGGACGCTGAGCCCCCTGGAGAGGCCGCTTTGCTGCCCTGGCCGAGCCAAGCCCGCCGGGTCTCCCAGCCCCAGCCCCGGGCGAGCGGGCGAAGTGGCTTCCTGGCCCAGCCAGCGGCCGCCTCACGCGCCTGCGGCTTTATCTGCCCCGCGGCCGGAGTCAGCGGTAACGCCCGGAGCGCTCCCCGCTGGGCCCGGTCACGGTGGACTCGGGGCGACGCTTCCCCACTGAGCTCCGCTTTCCCGAGTAGCAGAATTTACGAGCGGTCGTTGGGGGGTGTCTGCCACAAGGAGCAGGCAACTGGAACTGGGGGACCGGACTTCGCCCCTGTCTGCGGCCCTTCCGGTGGGGCGCTGGGGTCACGGGGGGACACGTAGGGGTTATTCAGGGCCTCGCCCCCAGCTGGCTGCCCGCCGGAGTCTTCGCTGCGCACTTCCTCTTGGCCGCAGACCTGGGATCGTGGGACTGCTGACCCTCGTCACCAGGCCGCACGCATCAGAGGGTGGCCGCAGCAGGAACGATGGGACAGGAGAGCCGCGGGGCAGACCCCTCACACCGAGACACGGCGTGCGACGCAGGGCAGCGCCCTCCAGGGGACGGTGAGGCTCCTGGCTCTCCGCTGGGGGGACAGCCGTGACCGCGCCCCGCTCCACACACGCTCTGGCTGTCGGAAAGCTTAGCGCGACGTGCGAAACCGAAAAATGCTGGAAGGAAACGTAGGGACCCTACGCTTGTAGCCTCGCGATGAGAGCGAGGATCTGTTAGACGAGCGACAAGAAATAAAGCAACAAAACGTAGGCAAAGGCTGACCTTGTCGCCGCGTTTAAGAAGGCCACACACGCGTCTTTATCGAAAGCCCCCGTTACGCGCCCAGCCCAGCCGCTGAGGGGGGAAGGGACCCCCGACAAGGGTCATTCGGCGGAGAAGAGGCAAGAGGGCCACGGCGAAGGGAACCGGCCCGGAAGTGTGAGGCGGCGCTGGACCCCGCTGGCCGTGTGGCCGCGGCGAACCACAACCCCAGCGAGGCTCCGTTTCACACTCAGGTTGGGAGACGCGAGGTCGGATCCAGATCGTAGCGAATCGGGGGGGGGGGCAGAAACACCGCGACATTGTGGGGGGGACGCAAGTCGGGCACTGGGGAGGGTGGCTCGGCGGGGTCTGGTGGGGGTGAAGACGCCGGGTCCCCGCACTCGGCCCTCTCTCCTCGCTCTCCGGTGGGTCCGGGGAGGAAGTCCCGGGCAGAGCCCCGAGGGCTGGAGCGAGGCCACGCCCACCCCCCCCCACGGCACGGACCCATCGATCCGTGAGAAGCGGCTGGGGCGCTCCTGGTACAGACCGAGGCGCTGGCCGTGGACGGCGAGTGACCGCGTGCTCGGAGCTGCTGGTCCTGAGCTGAGGGTGGCCCCGCCCCCTAAGTCATGGCATCGGTGGGCCCGGGAACCACCCTTCCTCGGTGGACACGGAGCACTTGGCACTGGGGCCCGAGCAGGTCCCAAGGGTCCGGTGAGTTTTAAGACAAGGTGGCTCAGACCTTCACACCACCAAAGCCTCTGCTTTAGCTCGCTCTCAGGGGCTTGAGGGGGGTCCCCCAGGCCAGCTGGTGGAGGAGGAAAAATAGCCAAGGCATGGAAGCAACTTAAGCGCCCACGGACGGATGGATGAATAGAGAGGAAGTGGTACCTGTGACGGAATATTACTCACCCGTAAAAAAGAGCGAAATCTCGCCACCTGCAACGGCCTGAGTAGACTGGAAGGTGTTGTGCTGAGTGAAGAAAGTCAGACAGAGAAAGGCAAATGCCATGTGATCCCACTTATACTTGGCATCTAAGGAACAAAACGAACAAACCAACGAAACGGAACAGACTCACAGATACAGAGAACGAATGGTCATTGCCAGGTGGGGGTGGTCAGGGGCCTGGGTGAAGAGGGGACGGGGTCGAAGAAGCACAAGCTGGAGGTTGCAAAGAGGTTGCAGGGATGTGGGGTACAGCGCAGGGAAGGTGGTCAGCAACGTTGCGATAACTGCGTGGTGCCAGGGGGGTCTGAGACGTTCTGGGTCCCTTCGTGAGGTACGTAAATGTCTAACCACTGTGCCGTGCGCCTGGAAGGAGCGTCAGGTAACATCGAACGTCAGCTCTAATTGCAAAATAAAAGCAGAGGAGAAGCCTGGCTGGCTCGCGGACAGGGAAGGGAGGGCTGTCGCGGCACAGCCCGGTCGGGGTGCCCCGATGGACAGCGGGGCAGACGCCCTCGCAGCGGGCGGAGGAAGCATGGCCTGAAATAAGCACGTGCGAGGGCTCCCGGGCAGGGACGGGCGGGCGCCGGTCGCAGGGTCTCGCAAGGAGCAGCAGTGGACAGAGCGACTGGGCGTCGGCAGCGGCCACGGCCCGGTAAGGCTCAGAGTCTCGGGGGCCAAGGTCTGGGTCACCCCCGCCCCCCACACGCAAGCAGCCGGCGAGGCGGAGTGGCAGGAAGTGGCAGGGGTCGGGGGACGATGCCGCTCATGGCCGTGGGCCGTGGGCACTGGCTTTGGCGGGGGTTCCAGCCGGCTGCTGTCCCGTGAAGGGTCAGTAATGCACTGGACTGAACACGAGGCACCAGCGGGCCTCGGGGAACGAGGGGCGGATGTGTCACTTTGTGGCCACAGTGCCCGTAGGATGGCGTCGCATGTTAAGTCTTCTGCCTGAGGCTTCTCTGACGCCATGAGGCGGGAAGCCGGGCGGGGCCAGCGAGCTGTCATGGCAGCGGGCACACGCCGGCCGACCCTCGAGCGACGGGTGACTGGGGCAAGCAGCTGAGTGTTTTCTCCGTCAGCCCTTGACGGTCGATTCCGAGACGCTCTCCCGACTCCGCGGAAGCTTCTGGTGGGTCCATCCCAGCTGCCCCCAGCAGTGACCAGCTCAATCTCTGTCCCTTGTGTTGGCCACGTTGCTACACCCTTCCCAGAGTCTCGCCCCCCCTTCCTGGGACCGCCGCCCCCAGAAACCACGTCCACCCGAATCCTCGTTTCAGGAGGAACCGAGGTTACGCGTCCTTCACTCAGATGTCTCCCAAGGAAACAGGGAGGGGATGGCTCGTAGGACGCGAGAAGGAACACGAGCCCGGAGCGCGTGTGTGTCCACGACTTGTTCACTCATCGCGACACGTACGGCAAGAACTGTCATGAACCCAGGAGAGGATTTCTCCCCGGAGACTCAGGCGCTTTGTGCTGAAATTTTCTGAAGTCTCCCCCACCCCCCCGGTAGACGTTCATATCTGGAACTAAACACCTGGCGGACCAGGTAGGTTGGAAAAACTTCCGGTCATCGAACGATCGGAAATTCTCGATAAAAAACAACGAACATCTTTCCACAGCCAAGGCCACGTTTCCTGTGACGTTTGGGGAATTCCAAGGGGCTGAGCGGTGAAGAGGAAGTGTGAAAGCAGGGTGAGCGTCCTGGAGGAGGGCCGCCTGCCGTTTCCGAGCGTGAGAGGCTGCAGCAAAACCTCAGCATGAAGCCGAGGCACGGAATGGCTCTTGACTCCGTGCACGGCTTGGCCCGAAAGTTCTGGTCTCAGAGGGGCCACTGCAGTGGGTCCCTCTCTGTCTGGGAGTTTCCAGTTTTTGAGGAAATTGTTGAATTTTCGCGTGGAGACTCGTTTGTGGTGTTCCCCCTTATCTCCTTCTAGCGTCTGTGGGGTCTGTAGTGATGCCCCGTGTCTCATCCCCCGTCTCGGTAGCTCATGCCCTCTCTCTGCACTGTCAGTCGATTGAGAGGTTTGCCAATTTTACCTAGCTTTTAAAGAACCAGCTTTGGTTTCACGTACCTTCTCTGTCTTTTTCTGGTTTTAGTTTCACGAACCTCTGCTCTTTTATTATTTCTCTCCTCGTGCTTGCTTTGGATCGATATTTTAAAAAGAAGCTTTCAGTGTATTTCGGAAACTGTAAACAATTACGTACGACCCTTTCACAGGGGTTTCCGGCAATTTCCGACGTGACGCCGTTGGGGAGGCTCTGAGCGATGTCATCCGCCGGGGAGATAAGCCGCTTTGTCTCCCGTCGCAGCTGGAGCGGCCAGGGGTGGCAGTGGCCTGGTTAGGGCCGTCCCGTTGCTGTCGCCTAGGACTTCGCCCCCATGGGTCTCAATAAACAGCCTAGCTTTTTACCTTTCTTCTCGATAGTTCCTGAAATCAGACTTCGTCCCTCAGCAAGACAAAACCGCCCACTCTGCTTTGCTTTCAAGGCTCTTATTCACTGCTTTCTGGTTGGTGTCTTGTCTTCTTGCTCCGAGAAGTTTAACAGCAAGAAAATATTTCGAGGGGAGAAGGTGCGGCATAGCAGGTCTGCTTCCCCGAGGTGCCCTTTCCCCTGGGGTCTTGCCCTCGTGAGCTCCGGCGGCTTTGGTGACGTCCAGTCCGGGCTTCGTCTCTCCAGCCCTGTGCGACTGCAGAATTTCGATGACTCTCGCCTGGTATTTCCAGTAGCTACTCCCTGCTTGTCTTCTAGCATCTTGTTCTCAGTGCCACTAAGAGACGGGCAGGCGCTCCAGGGCAAAGCAGTGGGTGTGTGGGCCCGTGGCTGAACCTCCCTTCTCACCAGGCTGCGGGCACCTCGGGTCCTGGGCTCCTTTTAGTATTTTCAGCAGCTGTGTTGTGTTTTCCTTTCATCTTTCCTACCTGTTCTCGGTGATTCTGTTGGTCTGATATAAATTATTCTATCACAGCTGGAAGAGGAAGCCACGAACATGTCCAAAAATAAATGAATGAATTATCTGTGAATTAAAAAAAAAAACATTCTGTTTTCTAGAAACGGCTTGTTTATATTTTGCTTTGTTAGATCTAGAATAGGCCAAATAAATTCTACACCCTTGCCAACTGTTTTTTTTTTTTTTTTTTTTTTGCAGGTCTACATAATCTTTTTTATTCCGAGAGGCTCTCCCGATTCCACGGAAGCTTCTGGTGGGTCCATCCCAGCTGCCCCCAGCAGTGACCAGCTCAATCTCTGTCCCTTGTGTTGGCCACGTTGCTACACCCTTCCCAGAGTCTCGCCCAGCTCAGCAAAACTGGAGAGAATTATCATTTTCCTTTAGCTTTTCATTACGGAAAAATTTTAAAAATGCACAAAACTACATCGAGCAGCCTAGTGAACCCCAGTACCCCCATCGATTCCTGCCCAGTCCTGCTTCATCTGTGTCTCCACTCTCTCTCTCCAGCATTACTACGCAGTGAGTCTCAGGCAGAATGGAGTTTAATCCACACCTGCTTTAGCACGCATCTGCCAACAATACGGACTGGTAGAAAAGCATGCGCCCAGTACCGTTTCCACGCCTAAAACTTACGAGCGGTTTCTCACCGCCGTGGAGCATCTGGTCCACGGTCCGCGAGGGCCCCGTGGACAGCGTCTCCTTGGGGGAGAGGAGCCCGCAGCTACCTGTGGGCATCACGGGCGGAGACAGGTGGTGAGCACTAGGCGTAGCTCCCAGTCTCGGGAGGCTTTTAAAAGTCCAATCCGAGATTCCTTATACAGAGACCCAGCAAAGCAGACTTAAAAAGAGCCGTATGCTCATCAATATTCTTGCACGTGTATAAATAATCGCCACAAACCAAGAAACACCTGGAGTGCCCAGAAGCTGGAAGAGGCGGGAAGGACCCTCCCTGGAGCCTCGGGAGGATGCATGGTCCCGCGACACCCGGACGTCAGACTCGTGGCCTCCAGACCGTGTGAGAGCAAACCCCTGCCTCCGGAGCCGCCCGGTCTGCGGCCTTTGCTTACGGCGGCCTCAGCAAACCAACGAAACCACAGCGGTTGTCAGATAGATGAAGTGAGTTAATACACGGGAAGATGCAAACGCCAGTTCGACGTTACCGACTGTTGTTGTCATGAAGACTATTTAGACTCTGCAGATAAGGTAGCGTGAACGTATGGGTGCTCTCGGCATTGGGGTTCTGGGATGATTGCTCGTGGGGGGGTGAGTGTGGGGGTGGGGCCATGGGGGCGGCCGCAGGACTCTGCCGTTCCCATTAGAAGGTCTCAAGTGCCCAGCTGCCTTTTTCTTTATATCCTTCCATCCAAGACATGACAAGAACACCAAGCCAGGAGGACCCGGTTTAATTACTCGGCACTGTTATGTATAAGGTACGTCATTTATGTATTATGGGATCACACACACAGTAGAGGACGTAGGGACCACACTGAATGGGTGTTGTCCAGGGCGGGTGAAGAGATGGGCGAGACAGCACAGACCCACGCGCGTCCCGACACGCCTTCTCACCAAGGTGAGCACCCTGGACATCATAAGCCTGCCAGGGCAGCTGCATGACCACCAGCCGGATGGCCAAGTGGCCTTTGGTTTAGGCTGAAGCAGGGCGATAATAGGCCCTGTTTCAAAAAGTTGTTAAAATTACCTGCCTTGATTTGCAAAGTGGTAGGACAGTGTGGAGATGCAGGAAACCATAAACAAACACCTGCTGTGTTCCTGCCGGTCACCGGCCATGAAGTCAGAGCCTCAGGATTGCAGGGACTCAGGCGCCACCTAGTGGGGAAAGGAGGCATTACAGGGGGAGGTTAGGGACCCCAGAGAGGATGTACCCCCACCCGTTAGCCCTCATCTCCGCGTGGGGCTGTCCCCTGAGAAGCCATTCTCCTAAGACCCCATTAGGTAAGGCGGGTCAAAACTGCCTTCACACAACGTCTGCCTCGCTCTGTGTGGTCCATGTGCTGAGTCCTTTCACGAGATTTTACAGCCAATGTATTCCCGAGTGTTTTATGAATGTTGATGTCATTACAAATTGAATTTGTAATGTAAACTTCATTTTTTTCCGCACATTGGTTGCTGCTACGGTATAAAAATTGAACTCATCTGGCGTATTAACCTCGTACCCTTCTTGAGAGGATGAAAAGGCAAGTTCCACGTGGCCAAAAAGATCTGCTAATCGTTTATCCAGCCAAGACGAGCATCTAAAAGACATAAGGAAC
>JAQQSQ010001814.1:0-11899 GCA_028627145.1 Eidolon dupreanum
TTTGACCTTCAGGTTTTTAGGGGGCTAGACTTTGACCTTCAGGTTTTTAGGGGGTCCTTGGCCTGTTAGAGAGCACGCGCTCTGGGGCTTTGTGATTGTTCATTTTGGTTAACATAGTCTTATAGTTCATAGCCTCTAGCCTCAAGGAGGAAATGGGTGGAAAGACCACAGAAAACATACTCTTCCAGGATTCTCTGGGCAGTTGGCTCCAGCCCTCTCACCGGATTTCCCTTGGGGCTGGGCTGGGGTTAGAATGGGGACAGGGACAGGCGATGGCCAACTGGCCATCACAAGCTGCCAGAAATTCACTGTGGTCCCCTGCCCCCAGCTGGACCTATGATGCCCAAACTTTCATGTTCCACAGTTTTATCATAGCCATGGGCACTATTATTGACACGAAGTTCTGAAGCATTTTTATTCAAATACATCAATTTTACACCAATTCATGAAACAAAACAAAAGGGCATCCTTTTGCTGTATGCAGGTGACTATAAAAGTAAATACAACGAAAATATGGCTATGACCATGAAAACGTTCATTTCCCATGCCAGCGAATCCTCTTGCACTTCAGCAGGCCGACAGTTCCCATTCGCCGGAGGTACCACACCTGAGACACGAGGGGACATTTGTGTTCTCTGCCCCAAAGGGGAAGAAAAGAAAAATGTCATTGTTCTATTCTTCTAAACAGCCCTCACATAGATCAATCTCAAAAATACACCCCAAGAAAAGAGATTTCGATGAGTTGATGGATATCTTGTCCTGTTTAATCCAGGGTCCGTGCTGATTTTCAAACAAAACTAATCATTTTTCTGTACCCAGTATCAACAGCGGGAGAAAAAACTCTACTTTGCTGTACAGATAGAGACCTGTCCCCCAAGGGAAGGCATCGAGTGGCTACCAGACTAGGTTTCCGCTGTAGCAAACCGATGACGCGCGTTAGGCAGAGTCAGACCTCCCAACCTGGGAGGCAGCTCTCCCCTCAGGGAAGCTGACTTCCCTGTTGTTGAAACTCTTCCAGCAAATCCAAGACATGGAGAAAGAAATGAAGAAGCTGAGGGAGGAGTTGAAGAAGAGTAGTACTGAGCAGAGCATGATCTCTAAGACGCTTCGAGAAAAGAGCAAGGTACGGCCAGGACAGTGTTGGCCCAGGGGCCGCTCTGGGCCAGGCGCTCCACACGCAGCATGTCCGTCAGTCCTTACAATGACCCTGTGTCGTCTACACTGGTAGTAACCCCACTTTAACAGCTGGGAAAGCAGAGGCCTACAGGTTCACCCAAGTTCACTCAGATAAAGTAGTTGTGGCAGAACTTGAATCCAGGTCTGTCTGACCCCAAATCTCCCATGCGTAACCATGACCCTAGAATGCCTTCAAATCTCATTGTAAAATTACTTAGAATAGAATTAATCCTTTAAATCGAGTTCTCCAACTGATGTTCTAACGTAAATGCTCGTACCGATTATTCTGCCTGTGTGTTCTGTCAGTCACTGAGAGAGGTATGTTGTGTTTTTCTCAATCTCATCATGATCGTGGACTTGTGGATTTCTTTTTTTAATATTGCCAATTTTTGCTTTATATATTTTGAGGCTATGTTGCTAGGTGCATATAAATTTAGAACTGTAATACTTCCTGTTAGAAAAAGTCTTTGATTATCAAAAATTCTTCTTCATCTCTAGGAGAGTCTGTCCCTTGAGGTCCACTTTGTCATTAATACAACTCCATCAGCTACACTGATTTCCTGCTGGCTAGGGTTTTCATAGCATATCTTTTTCATAATTTTTCTGTCAATCTTCGTTGTAAGTTTTAGACATATCTCTTCTAAATGGCATTCATTTTTATAAAATCCAGTTTGACGATCTTTTTCTTTTAGGCCATTTATATAAAGTATGGGGGCTTAAATTTACCTTCTTCCTTTGCACCGTTGTCCCATCTGTGCTGTATTTCTTTTTCTCTCCTTCCGTTCTTTTGAGTTGGTTTTTTTACCATTCCATTTCCCTCTGTATTAGCTTGGAAATGTTTCACTCTTTAACTGTACTTTTAGTAAGACAATAATAGCATTCACCCTTGACTTACGAAAATTCACATGAACAGGATTTTAGTGGTCATCCTAAGGACTGTAATGTGTATCCTGGAGTCACCAGGATCCAATATGAGTTGATCATTTTGCCCTTCTCCTTGACAATGTGATGATTTTGTGGTGACTTTAGAACGCTTCGACTTCACATACCCCTTCCAGATTCATAGGCCACTATTGTCATTTTCTAACCTGGTACCTATATTTAAAACCCCAGAGGACATCATTGGTCTTTTTATATGTTCATGTCCACACACTGCCCCTTCTGGAATCATTTTTCTTCTGTCTGAAGAACACTCTCTTGTGTTTTCCTTCAGCGTGGTTCTGCTGATGACAAATTCTCACGCACGTGTATGAGTGTGTGTGTGTCTGAAAATGTATATTTAACCTCCATTCTTAAAACACATTTTGGCCGAGTACTGAGTTCTACCTTGGCAGTTATGTTCTCTCAGCACCTTATAAATAGACCTGAGTTACCTCGTTCTATTGCCTTTGGCTCCCTGCTGCTTCCACTGAGAAGCCATTAGCAAGCCTAACTATTGTACCTTTGCGTAATCTCTCTTTTTCTTGGGCCGCTTTTAAGATTTTCTTTTCCCTTGATTTCCAGCAGGTTTATTGCGATTTATCCAGGTGTAGATTCATTTTTATTTACCTCGTTTGGAGTTCATCGGGCTCCTTGAACCTCTGGCTTGGTGCTTTGCGTTAGTCCGGGCACTTGGCTCTCTACCACGCGGGCGGTGAGGAGCTACCCAAGGGAAGGCTCTCGAATGGGGGACTGGGATGATTGCATTCGTGATGAATAATAATGGTAAAAACGATAGCTGTAATTTCTCGCCTCTTAGGCATTATGCCAGACGTTTCCTCTCTTTTCATCTTCACAACAGCTCTAGGATCTAGAAATTATCCTTTTCATAATCAAGGCCACTGGTTACTAGTACAGTAAGTGGCCCAAAGCCACACAGCAAGTGGCAGAGCCAAGACCGGAGGCCAGGTTCGTCTGACCCCAGTGACTGTGGTGTAGCCACGAGCCACGTGTTGCCGGTTTGCATTAAAATTTATCAAAACTGAATACAATTTAAAATTCAGTTCCTCAGTCACACCAGCCACATTTCAGGCGCTAGATAACCAGATGTGGCAAGTGCCTGCCACGTGCACCAACACAAAGACACGTTTCCATCATTGCAGAAAGCGGTCAGACAGCGCTGTCCGCAGCATGGTGACTCTCACAGTAGCATGAACGGCGTTCCAAAAGGAAACAAGCTGGAGGCCAGGGCCCGGGTATCACAGCCCGAATTTCTTGTACCGGGACTCGTACGGGGTGGGGGCAGAGCAGTGGCATGGACGCGAGAGGGGTCGGAGCGACAGGCGTGGAGGACCCTGGGTGTGGGAGAGGGAGCAGGGTGGCAGCTGGACGTGACTCTGAGGCTCGGGGCTGGGGAAGGGGGACACAGAGTCCAGGTCGGACTCTGCTTTTGTAGCGTGTGAAACAGTCTGCCGAGGTCAGAGCGCGTTTAGACCTGGGAGGATTGCTGAGGGAGGAAGGTCTGCCAGCGAGGTGAGGTGACTTCTCCAAAATGGCATCGCGAGCTAGTCTCTTCCGCCGTACCGTGCTACTCAGAGGATGCTCTGAAGGGCTCCTCTGGGTCTTTTATTGCATGTGTGACACACACACCCCTTCAGCTCCCTAATACACAGCTTGTGAAGTCATTTCAATACAAAATCCTTTCATTTGTTTAGGAGACTTTTGTCTCATTTCCTGGTAATGCCAGAGCCCTGGGCTCAGTAGGTACTCCCAAAATATTTCTTGTTGGAAAATGAATTGGGCAGCTGCAGGGTCCTGTAACAGCCAGCAGAGGGAAGCACCGAGCACCCCCACATTCCCACTTCCAGTTGCCTGTTACCCAAGGAGCGGGGAGTATGTAGGCAAGCTTCCCAGCCTTAAACACCTCCAGGAGTGGTGTCCACCGGTGAGTGTGCTAAAAGTGGGAACGACACATAGTTAGGGTAGTAAACCCAATAATTTACCAAGCACCCATCATGGACCAGTTACTAATGGCGTTAGAATGAGGCCACGCGGCAGACATTCCCGTCCACCTTTGTAAGTCACAATAATACCCGACAAACTCACAAAGCCCTTAGGAAGTACTGGCACTAGCCCGAACAGTTGGAGTGCCCACAATGCCTCTATGAGGCGGTACTAGTATCATTCCCATTTGACAGACGAGGACACTGAGTCACAGAGCAGTGATGTGACTCCCCCAGGGCCCGACGGCTTGTTAGGGACCAAGTCAGGGCTACAGCATGACAAACACAGTCAAGCCTAAGATGCAAAGCTGGGCCCTTCCCCTCAGGAGACAGATCCTTGTGCGGCTGCCAGTGACCCTTGCCACCTGGGCTGCAGCTGTCCCCACCCCTGTGGGACTCCCCAGGCCATTAGACCTCCTGGAGGAATGTCCCCAGAGTGCATGATGATCACATTAGCAGCAAGCACATGCTTTCATCATCCTTTCAGGTTGAAGAGAAGCTTCAGGAGGATTCCAGGAGGAAATTGCTTCAGCTACAAGAAATGGGGAACAGAGAGAACCTCATTAAAGGCAATTTGGAAAGGGCAGTAGGTCAGGTAGGAGTGCTCCGGAGCCCCCTTGGTGGGCCCACGCTCCCCAGGGGTCTCCTGCACCCACTGGGCTGGCGGGGAGGAGCAAGGAGGGAGAACAGCACGGCTTCATTCTCGCAGTTGTCTCATGGGAAGAAGCTTCGTGTGGCTTCCGCATCCCAAAGGAAGTCCCAGAAGAGGCTCTTCCCGCTGCGAAGCTGCCCGCTCTGGTAGCTCGCCACTGCCGCCTGAGACCCTGGCTCAGCAGCCGCTCCCCGACGCCTGTCCCAGTTAATCGGCCCTGCGGTTCTCTCTGGGGGAGGGTTTGAGCCTCTTGACCCCAATAGCATTTCTAGCACTTTCTCCCTAACATTTTTTTTTTTACACTTTAACAGTAAGGCATATATATATTTACACTGTGTGTTCACCTCCCATAGTTAGATTTCTTTCTGTCACCACACATTTGATCCCCTTTACCCAGTCTACCTCCCCACCCTCCTCCACCCCTCTGGTAACCACTAATCTATTGTCCATGTCCATGAATCTCTGTTTGTTTGTCCTGTTCATTTGTTGCTTTTAGGTTTATATCCCACATATAAGTGATATCGTGGGATCTTCAACTTTTTCTGTATGGCTTATTGCGCTTAGCACGATTTTTCCATCCTGACATTTACCACAATCTTTCTTCCTCTGAGCCCTCAGCAGATGTCACCATCAATGTCCCTAAGGAAATGCCACGTTTTTTTTTTCTTAAAGGAAATAAAGCCCTGGAATGTGAAGGCTCCTGCAAGAGGGAGGAGTCCCAGGCAGGGTGGTGAGCAGGCTCTGGTCGGGGCGCCATTTCTCTGATGCTCTGGCCCGAGGTGGCCCGGTGGTCCATCCTCGTACACGTGGCACAGACGTGAGGGCCGGAACATGCAGACGAGACTTCACCAAGGGCTAAGGGAGACCAGGAGAGAAGCAAGATGGGGGCGCTGATGCTCTAGGGTGTGGCCCACCAAGGCAGCCTACCTTGGACCTGTCAAGGAGCCCCTCCTGACAACCATGGCTCCAGGCCATCCAAGAACATTTAGCGTGTACATGCGTTTGTGCTTTTTTTTTTTTTTTCTGGGAGGGAGGGTCCAGCATGCTGCTCATTGGCTTCTCAGAAGGGTCTTTGAACCACCCAAAAGGTTAAGAACCTCGATCCTCAAGGGTCCCTCCATTCCCGTCTAGCCCAGCCCCCAAAGCTCAGTGATCTGGTCACGTCCGAGCTGAACCAGCAGTGTGACGGGTCTTCCTCAGAGGCACACGCATGTTAAAACATGACGCTGACCATTGGGCAGATTTTAAAGCGTCTTCCTCAAATGTCCACCACCATCGCCTCAGCGTCACGTCCCCTGCAGAGTGTCAAGCCCTCAGCGCGGGGCAGAGAGCCGGCCCATCTGGGCCTCCCTCCGTGTACCTGGCCTCCCCTCTCAGCATTCCTGCGCTCTGCACCCCCTCCCCGAGCACACACCTGAGTGATGGGCATGATCCGTGCCACTTGCCGAAGTGGTCCTGGTTATGACACTGGGCAGAGGTCACCCAGGAGGACCCTCAGAGACGCCGAGGTTCCTCCGGGTCTAGACTTGAGCGTGAGGACGAGCCCTCTCTGCCGCCCGCACCTTCCCACCCGCCCCCTCACCCCGCTGCCGTGCTCCCTGTCTAAGACACGTCCTCTCTCAGGCAAGTGACTCCAGGACCGAGCCCGTCATCCAGGAGAACCTGCCCCTCAGGGTGCCTCTGGTGGCAACGGGGACCTCACTCACGGGGCCCCGTCTACATCACCT
The DNA here is from genome assembly GCA_028627145.1 of Eidolon dupreanum. Classification (NCBI taxonomy): domain Eukaryota; kingdom Metazoa; phylum Chordata; class Mammalia; order Chiroptera; family Pteropodidae; genus Eidolon; species Eidolon dupreanum. The sequence continues at coordinate 6,477 of JAQQSQ010001814.1, forward strand.
CTTCCCTCGGCGAGTTAGGACACCCCCCCCTTGGCCCTGAAACCAGAGGATGGCGGCATGGAGGCACCCTATTTGGCTCCCGGCAGGCGGAACCCAGGGGTGTCCTTAAGAGACCCACCGCTGCAATTCTCAGCTTCCCAGCATTCCATATGGTGTGCAGGACTCTCCTGTGTCTTGGGACCCGTTGACTTTTGAGTCGATTCGGTGACCCTTCTGACCCCTTCGTAACTCTGTTTTAGAGTCTTCGATGACCGCGTTTTGCCAGTGAACCAAAGCCCCAGGCCAAAGGCCGCCACGCTGCTAGATTTCCAGAGAAAAATTGGCTTCTGTGCCTCTCGCTTGAACTTGTAATTCCATAAGCCCTGATTTAATTGAACTGTGCCATTCCATCAACTGTAATCTGAAAACACCAGCACGGAGGAGGCATTCAACAGAAGCAGTTGAACTAAGTAGAGGACCCTGTCTTTGACAGATGTTTCACGTACACAAGCATTCAATAGATATTTATAGACTGTCTGCTCTGTGCCAGGCCCTGCACCGATCCCTGGGGATCCAGGGGTGAATACAATAGGGTCTTTGGGACACATATGTCTAAGGCACAAAATGGCAGAAAGCACATTCTTCTCTCCCCAGCCACCCTTGCTGATGACACAATTTACTTGGGCTGACAGCCTCAATATTTATTTCACAGTCTGGTGCCAGCTTAGCAATTATGGAAGAGAGCTCCCGGCCCCAGGCTCCTCCTGCATAATTGGCAGCAAGTGGCTCCTCTGAGGGGCTGAGACGCGTGTGCTGACCACACGCAACCGTTGGATTAGGCAGGCCGGTCTAAGAAGTAATTAAAACCCGCCGTTCCCGTCTCTTCTGTGGGCACTGCCCCTTCCGGTGAGACGTGGAGATTCTAATAACCTGTAGTGGCCATCACAGGTGTGCAGGCCCTTGTCACTGATTCCTCCCGGACCCCGGCGATGGAAATGCCACCCCACAGCTTGCTGGCTCCAGCTGTCCCCGCTGACTTCGTTGCCTTCCCTTTGTGCTGCAGCTGGAGCATTTCAGAAGTCAAGTCATCAAGGCCACCTACGGACGCGTGAAGCCGTTCCAGGACAAACCTGTCACCGATCAACAGGTTTGTCTGGATTTTCCACTTTCTTCTTCGGGGACCCAGCGACTGCAGATGCGGGGAGCATATGTTCCTGCCTTTGGTTGGTGGCACATATTTTTCACACTGTTGCTACACCATAAAGATTTGTTTTGATTTTATGGGATTTCCTGGCTTTTAAAGTAAAAGCCAGTTAAACTCCGTTGAAATATTTCTGTGTAAATCAAATTAAACCACTCGGGCCCGTTTCTGGTCGCCAGGCACACATGTCTAACCTCCGTTAGCACCATGCGTCAAGGGCTGGCTCGCCACAGCCAACGCATTCCGGCCCGTCCCTCCTGAAGGGGGAAGATGGCAGTGAGGGCGGACTTCTGGCTGTGACGCCTGTCCTGTTATTCTTCCAATTATTCTTTCCAACTCTCCGTGTCAACGCACGGGTGAAAAACACATGCCTCCCGTCGGCTGCAGGAGACCTGACCCCTTTGCGAGCCCACAGCATCAGGCTGGGTTACGAATCGCTCCTAGAATGCAGAAAAGTCTAGAACAGATAAATGGCAACAATACAGGCCTCGGGCCCTTAAAAATCACCTCTGATCCCGGGACACGTGTCCTGCTGGCGAACCCGATGTCCTCCTCCAGAGCCGTCCCTAAGACATGTCAGGACCTCCTGCCTTCCTTCCTCACCTGCTGAGACGGAAGCGTCAGTTGATTCTGTCTAGTTCCCTCCTCCCAGGGCCACCTGTATTTCAAATGTTTTTTTTTTCTTTTTCTCACCAGTTAATAGAGAAGATTACCCAGGTCACGGAGGACAACATCAGCTTCCAGCAGAAAAAATGGACCTTGCAGAAGGAGACTCAGCTCAGCAATTCCAAACACGAGGAAATCGCAGAGAGCATCGAGAAGCTGACGATGTCTCTGGACAGCTGCCAGGTGGCCCCTTCTCTGCTTTTCACAAATGTTCCCCCTGTCCAATATTTGTGCTGCTTATTTGGGAAATTTATCCAGCCTTCGTGGAGCAGGTTGGGCAGAAATGCTCTGCTTTTTTTTGTCCACCTTTTCTCTCGCTGGAGAAACTTGTTTGAGAATAGAAAAACAAAGGACCTTGAAAAAATGCCTCCCAGGTGAACTTGGAGTGGCCAAGGGAAAGATGCCTGAGAGACACTCCAAGTACTGACTTTGGGAGGTTCACAGTCTCTGGCAAAAAATACGTATATATTTACCCAGATAGATACATAGATGATAGATAGATTGATTGATTGATTGATTGATAGATAAATATCTCTCCTTTTTCTGAGAAACCAAAGGAACACTCATGCTCTTTATTTGCATTTTCTTTTTGTCTCAGCCATGGAAAGGCTGTTCTTAACTCGGTTGCTTTTGAGTGTAGAGGGGACAGGACCAGGGGGTCTGGCCGAGCCCCCACGGCCCCCACACGGGGATACAGCTTATCAGAGCAGGTAGCCCCCTCTGCTTTATCTGGAAATCAGAAGCTACTGTTTGGGGAGTTCGTGCAAATGTGGGTTTCTCAGCACTGTTTCCAGTTAGGAAACTGCACTTTCTGACCAGCTTGTGTGTTGATCTCAGCAGGAATTTCAGTGACTAGAAATAGCCAGATTCGGTTCTCGTTTCCAGCCAAATCGTCCTTGGCATTCTGGCTTTGAAATCTAATAGACCTAAGCGGGGTCTCTTTGACCACCAAAAGTCCAAAGCGAGAGTGCAAACCAAATAAAACCTGCCAAAAAATAATAATAATAATGATAATGATAAGTAAAAAAATAAATAAAAACGAGCCGTCCCCGTGCTGCCAGCACGAGGCACCGCCAGCTTCGTGGCAAAGTCACGACCAGTTGAGTGTTCTTCACGGGCCACGTCAGACGCTATTTTCGGTACCGGCGTCTCATGGTGACCTCACCTCTCTGCAGGACTGCATGAAAGCATCTTGCTGCAGCAACGACCTGAAGAAGGAGGTGGAGCTGCTCCGGCGCCTGCAGGTGGGCCCGCCGGTAGCGGGGCTCCAGAAGGTGGCGCTGGACATCCTGCGCCTGGCCCAGTCCTGGCTGGAGGCGACGGAGCGAGCCCTCCAGGAGGTCGGCATCCAGTTATCCAGCTCCGACAAAGGTTACTGGGACTTTTTTCTCGCATAGTTGCATGCCTCTAAAAATGTCGCGCCGAATCTTGTCCCATGATGGGACGCCTGTTGAGGAAGGCTTCTTAGGTATGTGGCCAAGGACCCTCTTCTCCAGGCTTTGCTTCTCCACTCGAGATGTGGTGTTCCCTTTGGGGTAGGGGAGGGGAATGCATAAGTGAGGCACGATTGCCGAAGAAAACTGAGATGTGACAGAGGCAAATGAAAAATTAAGTCAAAATTATACTAATCCTATCTCTCAGAAGCAACTACCATTATATATATATATAGTGAGAGGAAAATACAGGGATTATTAACCACAGGCCCTCTGCCCCCACTCACGCACAGCCACCCCCACTGTCAGCATCCCCCACCAGAGGGGGTATTTGTTACGACTGAGGAACCTACACTGACACCTCGTGATCACCCAGAGTCCATGGTTCACATTAGGGTTCACTCTCGGTGCCGCATACGTGCTATGGGTTTGGATCAATGCGTAAGGGCCTGTATCCACCATGAGAATATCACACAGAGTATTGTCGCTGCCCTAAAAATCCTCTGTGCTCTGGCTCTTCATCCTTCCCCTCCCCCACCCCCAGCCCCGGCCACCACAGATCTTTTTACTGTCTCCAGAGTTTGGGGAGGGGAGTGGCGGAGAGAAAGGGGTCTCCAGACCCCCAGGTTTCTGGCTTGTGTGAAAGGACAGATGCGATTTCTCCATGGAGACCCAGAGCGAGGAATCGCTGCACGAGGACCAGGTTCGAGGGGGGACGAGAAGTATGAGGTGTCTGTGAGATGTCCAAGAGGAGGTGCCGAGGAGGCAGCCTGGATGTCTAGTCTAGAAACAGGTGTCAGCGATGTATCCCCAGAACCCAGAAGAACATGTGCCACATAGTGGGCGTTTAATGAATATCTGTGGGATGATGGGTGGGTGGGTGGATGGGTGGGTGGGTGAGTGGGTGGGTGGATGGATGGATGGATGGATGGATGTATGGATGGTTAAAGCTATAGGTGTGAATGATATCACTTAGGAAGAAAATATCGAGTGAGAAAAGAGAGGGCTCAGGTTCGCACCTTGAGGAACTCCAACAAGCGTGTTGATTCTCCTTGCCAAATCGCCCTTCAGTTGAGGCTGCATGAATTTGGCATTTTTACAGCAATGAATGAGAATAGCATTTTTCAACTCTGGTGATTCAACATCCCCAGCCAAGATGTCTCCAAAGTAATCCAGAGGGTGGTAGAAAGTTCTTTAAAAAAAAAAAAAAAAGTGAAAACAAGATTAACTTTTATAAAACCGTCTGCCCTTCGCATGCAGCACAGAGAGGAGGGAGCCTGGTTTTCTTTCAACAGTGGTGTGCCAATCCCAGTTTTTTGGGGTTTTTTTACATTTTATTTATTTTCCCCCTCCTCTCTGGTAACCACTAGTCCGTTGTCCATGTCCATGAGTCTCTGTTTGTTTGCCCTGTTTGTTTGTTGCTTTTAGGTTTATATCCCACATATAAGTTCTGTCATGTGATTTTCAGCCTTTTCTGTCTGGCTTCTTTCGCTTGGCATGATTATTTCAAGGTGCATCCATGTTGTCGCAAATGGCAGTATTTCATCTCTTCTTATGGCTGAGTAATATTCCGTTGTACATATGCACCACAGCTCCTTTAGCCAGTCATCTGGCATAGGACACTTTGGTTGCCTCCATGTCCTGGCCACTGTGAATGATGCTGCTGCGAACATTGGAGGCAGCAATCCCAGTTTCACCGATCATGGCACAGTCTCGGGGGTGCCTGAAAGCAGGCGAAACGTACGCATGCCTCTAGCGGTTCCTCAGAATTGAGACTTGAACAAACAGAGACCATGATCTCTGTCCTAGTCATAGTGGGGCCAAGCCCTGCGAGCATGGTCCCTTCCTCACTCCCGAGACATTCTGCTTATTGCAAAGTTAAGCTGTCAGGCCAGCAATTCCAGAAAGGCTGAGAAAGACTCCTATCCGGTGGCATTTCTCAGACCCACCACCTTTCCCCCTGACTTCATGGAGTCGGGCGACTGGAGCAACATTAGATGGGTCTCGGTAGGTCCCTCCCAGACCAGCGTACAGTGCACTGTGGATCTATAAGGACGGAATGAAGATCGCAGCATTCCCAAAAGAAATTTCTCCTTTCTCGATGCCCTTACATCTCTTGGAATAATGCTCTGTGAAACACCTGT
>JAQQSQ010001815.1:0-11897 GCA_028627145.1 Eidolon dupreanum
TCTAAGTTAGACTTCCGTTTCTCACAGTTTTTCTTATTAGTTCCTCAGATACATGCTGCCTCCATGATCGTTAGCTGCTGACATTTCTGTGATCGATTTTTAGGAGGGAGGCAGCAATTCAAGCTGCTTCTCTATCAGGAACTGAAAGCCACTTCCATAGGTTTATTTTTTTTTACATCTTCTAACAACTCACTCTCTATTATACATAGTTACATATTTATATATGTATGCACACATATACTGGAAGTATTGACATTGAACTTTATTGACTTTCTTTTGCACACAACGCTGTGACTTTTTAACCCATCTATAGCGTCATGCTGGATGTTTTTGTCGGAAAACTAACAAAATAGAGGACTGAATTTTCAAAGACTATTACTTGGATTTGGGATTGGCCCAGTGCCTTTCCATAAGTAGATATTTCCTTGAATTGTGAAGCAATAATTGGACACTGGAGGGCTATCATTTGTGAGGCTGCTAAGTAAATTTCGTTTCAACGCAAAGTGAGAGTGGAGTGCTGGTAAAGGGTACCTGGAAATGTGGCTCGGTGTATCTGAACATAGTGGTTCTGTATGGAAAACACATTTCCTTTGCACTAGGCCATTGCATCTCAAAGCCTGGCAATCTGTATAATCCTCAATTCTTCTGGATAATGTCATAATCAGAGATAAAGGAACATAAGTGCATTAACATCTCCAAGGTAGTGCATTGTGTTTCTTGTCTTTTTAAGTTCATTTTTCTTACATTTTTGTATAGGAGATTCTATTGCAGTTTAAAACTCATAATCAGGAGAGGTAGTTTAGGGAATATATTACCAACTACAGACTTTTTGAGAAGCTTTTCAAAGCAAACCAAGTTGCCAACTCATTTAGGATTGAGTTTTATGTATTGTGACTGCTTCCCCTTCTTTAGCAGAATAGTCTGGAAATACATCAGGATGTATTCAGTCTTCAGACTGAAGAATGATGCTAAGGTTAATTCACTGTAATCTGTCCATTTCGGATGTCCGATGGTACATTTTAAAGATCTAAGGAACAAAGTCAGATAAGAGTTGGAAAATTAAAGGTATTAAGAGAGAAGTTTTAGTATTTTAAAACTGTTTCAAGAACTTGTCTAGATGAAATCTAAAGATTGAACACAGTAAAAAAAAAAAAAATACACAGGCATTTTTTTATGTAAATACTACCTCTACCCAGATATGTAAATATATCTGCATTCAATGATTTTTAATGTGATTTTGTGATTAATTTTATTTAAAGAGGCATTTAAAAATGTTATCTAATCATTTAATAAGCGTAATTTATATATGTATAGTCACCAATGTCAACCTATTTCTTCTCAATAAACTTGATTTAAAAATGAATTAAAAAACTGTGTGTGTGTGTGTGTGTGTGTGTGTGTGTAATAATTGGTTTAGGCACAAATACAACTAAGTAAGTTTTGTTATTTCTTATTCTGTCAGCATTAAAAGGCAGCTCTACACTTGATAGCCCCATTGGTTATGCGCTGGGTTATGTGTTTCCACCTCATTTTGCAAATGACTTCTTTGGGAAGCTAGTTTATTTCATCCCTGAACGCAAAATGTGCATTTTCAAACCAACTCCGATTTTTCTCAGTGTCTCATAATTTAGCATAGATTTATTTACTCAGTCCAAAAATAATTTTGACCATATCTGCTACTCCTTACCTGCTGGTGTTCCTTGGCCTCTGGATTTCGGTGCCTTACAGTACTCAGTGCCGGGATTAAACTGCCTTCATTCGTGCTCTGCTTGTGTTCTCCACACAGTGCCTTCTTTTTGATCGGGTTCCTCTCAGGTAAATCTCATATTTCCAGGCCCTGTCCTTGGATCAGTGATTGCACTGGCAGATCCGGTTTACTGCTGCTCCAGTCAGGTTAACTTTAGCTCTTCTTGGTAACAAGTTGGTTAGTCTAGTCTTATACCTAATATGTGCTAATCCTGATCATTATAACTTTCTAGTTGATTCTACTCCCAAAGTATATTTTGATCTGATGATTTATTCTAAAATAGCATGAAAGGGTTATAATTTTAACTTTTTTTGTGTGTGTTCATCATATATATATATCATATATATATTTACGTTGTATATATACATACTTATGTATATATGTACTTGTATGTATACATATATAGTGCATATGTGTGCTAGAATATATATACATATATTTGAAAATGCATATCCTTGAATATATATAATTATATACATATAATTCATTTTATATATATATATATATATATATATATATATATATATATATATATATAATTTCTTGGAAGTATGTCATTTAAAAATTCTTTACAAAAAATAATTGGTACTCTTTAATGTTTTACATGTTTTACTTGAAAACTTTACCCCATTGTATTTTGGGCTGATAAGGAATAAAGTCCTTGTTCTATATGTCTTAAAGCCTATTTATGGTTCGAAAAAATTATCTGGACAGTCATAATCTCTTATTCTGTCATCTTCTTTCTCATACTTTTCCTGCCTCCTGGGTGTTTAGGCTAAACGCATGTTGCTGAAGTTGCTTTTAGGCTTAATTTTTACAGGACATTATTTTGTTTTTCTCCTTTATTTGTTCATCGCTAGCAAATGACAATAGTAGAGCCACTTGTAATTATTCAGTATAGATTTGAAAGAGTGGACACAATCACTGGTCAGGCCAGCTTTGAGAAATCAGTGAAAATTATTTTATTTATTGACATTGACCGGTGAGATATATGTTCCTCATTGTTTACTTGGAGACTTTGTTTAAATCTAGACTCTCTCCAAAAGGGATAAGGGTTTATACGCTTAATAAATGTGCCAAATATGCTTATTACAGATCATAAAACAAAATATTTTTGTATATATATTTACTCACTAGAGATATTAGAGAGAAACCTCTGTGATTTCTGTTGGACTAGAAGTAAAAAAACGAAACCAATACAATTATGATCAGCTGCCCAGGAAGCAGGGCGGTGTTATGCGTAGTGTGGCTCTCCAGAGATTCATGGGAAGCTCGCCTCCCTTTTGCACGTGTTGTGGGCGAGAGAAAAAATTGGCACTTGTTCCTTTGTTACTTTGTTTGACACCGTGTTAATCAGCCAGTGTGGGGTGGGAGGACAGAGAGATTTTACTATATTATTCTTTGATTATAAACACACAGTTCTGCCCTCCCTTACATACCCACGTCTAGCTAGGCCAGGTCACATTGTCGTTCCAGTTCTTCAGTATGAGTGTGCATGAGTGTGTGTGCTTGTGTGTGTGTGTGATTAAATATGTGCAGTGAATCTTTTTAGGTACTGAATATATGGGTGATAGTTGCTTTTGTTTTAATATTCGTTTTTATTTTCCAGTGTATTTATGTCTATGTATTACTTTCATAATCAGAAAAATAATGAATATAATTTTAAAATTAGAAAGAGAAATTCATACTTGAAGGCATAAGAAATGAGAGTAATTAAAAGTAACGTCTTGTTTGTTGTCGCTTCTTTTTTTCATGTAGGGAGGAAGGAATACAGCAATTTGCCATAAACCTTATTTGGAATTTGTATTAAAACAATTTGAAAAAGCATAAACCTGTAATTGAAATAGAGATTTAAAATATGTTAGAAATGGAGGAGAGCTTGTAGGTCCAACCCTGACCTAAATGATGACTCCCTTAAAAATGCTTCTTGCCACACTAGATACCGGATTTGTTACCTTACCTGCCAGCATCCCCATCACCCTTCATGTTATTGAGAAGAAGGATATATCTCTCTTACTTCTTTTTTCTAACTGTCATATATGAAAGATTCTCAAGAAATGTCTGCTGATCAAATAAATAATTCAGTGAATGAATGCATGGAAGGCTGCCTTAGATTGTTCCACTAGACGTAGTATAAATTCCTCAAGTGAATAATAGTAGATCTTGCGCAAATTTCAATCTTCAGGTTGGTGCTCTGTTTATATTAAATACTCAATAAATGTCTGTCAACTGCACAGTCTATGGAATGAGACAAGGCCACCCAGAACACTTGAATTAGAATTGCATGGCCTCCCAAGTAGCAGAAAACTGAACTCCTTATAGTGTACTCAGCTTCAACTGTATACTCATATACAGTTCATAGACTAAAAAATTTTTCTAACTAACAGAGCATGAGTTTTTGGCAAATTTCTGACTTTTGCCAATTCACTAAGAAGAATTTTTAAGATAGCTGCTGTCTCTGAAATTGTCATCTCTGAAAATAGTACCAAACTTCAGTAATCAAAACAATATAATATGGTGCTAGGAGGCTGTATTTTCAACGTACTTTTACATAAATGCTTTATTTCTTACAGTAGTAAATAAAGATCAAGGAGGCCCAGCGATTTCTTCAGGCTCACACAGTCTGTCACTGGTAGAGCAGTATTCCAACACAGGTCTGCTGGCTCTAAACCAGGCCCCTTCGTGAACTGACAGAAGGAACCTTGCTGTTGTAGTCATTCTGAGAATGCAGGGGAGGCCGGGGCCACTTCCCATCCATAGCCCTCTCCCATTCATAGTCCCCTGCAGACAACCGGACCTGAAGTGATAGGTAAACAAACTTTGTAAAACAAAGAACAGTCTCAGAGAAACAGTCCAAAGGATCTGCAAATATTACATATCTCTGTGTGATATCTATACGTAGTGACTCTCATATGTTTGTGAAGATGATACATATGTTTATCTGCATGTATGTATATACACACACATAAATATATGAATACTTTGTATATGAATACAGAGCTTATCGCTGTTGAGGTCTCACTTCATCTCTGATGGGGCGACAATTACTACAGCATGATAGTGTGATAATTATCAACCCTGAGTAATTGTATGGATAGGATTTAATATTTGAAGCTTTTTCAGAAAGATTATCTCAAGTTATCTTCACATCAATAGAAAAGGGATAGCAATATGAGAAACAACCAAGGGTGGACTATAATAGTTTATGTTTTAAAATACCTCATGAGTCATGCATGAGTCATCCATCATAGGGACTGACTAAATGTAAAAGTAAAAAACCTTTGAGTTTTATTTGCTTTGAATTTTTCCATTTCTCTAAAATAATCAGTGTAAAATTTTAGTTAATTCAAAACAAACAAAACCCATTATGTAATTATAGACTGCATTTGTAGAGAATAAACACAGCATTTGAGCTTCGTGATATATGTAAAACCAGATACCTTATGAAACAAAATTTACATATCAGTATCAATAATCACATGCCGCGATTAGGGTGTTTTATAAACTCTTTCATTAAAAAAAAAAACGTCATTTTTTGCCTGTAATTTTATCTGTTTTATTATTGAAATAAGTACACACATGAATATCTGAGTTATTGACATATGGGAAAAGAATTACCTAGGCCTTGTGCCATTGAGCTGAAGAGATACTGCCACTTAATGGAATTGTGACTAGCTCAGTACTCTCATTAACATTATTCCAGATTCATACCGTTGCCCCTTTTTCTCAGAATTCAGTCTCTTTGCCCAGCTTAAAGGGAAAGAAAATTTAATATAACTCTATGAAAGGTAATGCAATACATGTAAAGACATTTTATAAGACTGTAGCCAGATCGAGCCCCAAAAGACTTGGTAAAATTTAAAGTAGGATGGACGAATTAATCAGGGATCTGGCAAGAGTTAAAATATAGAGATTCAAGGCTCTATATTATTGCAGCTAACTAAGAAAATTGCAAGAGAATTAAAAACATCTGTAGCTTTTCCAAGATCCTTAAATAAAATTGATAAAATAAGATAAGCTAACTTTTCCATTCCCAAAACTGAAGAATTGATTTCTAAAATCTAAATGAAATAGTTTTAGAACATCTTACTTCTCTAGAAAAGAAAGTATTATCTATTTTTTTTTCCTACAAACTCTTAAGTATTATCATTGAAATACTAAACCTTAATGACAATTATGTTTATTTGTATGAAAAAGTTCAGTTCAGATTTTATAGTATTTTAGGGAAAGCAGTAGTTCAATATACTATTCAAAGTGATATTAAGATATTTCTGATGAAAAGTACTAAAAGGATGTGACACCTACCCCATCTCATCTATGATGGACTTTGGATACTGCCAGAAGAAAAAGAAGAATGAAGGAGATATTTGGGAAGTAGCATCAACCTAACTCTGAACTTCCAAGATCTCTGAAACATTCATGGAGTGTATAAATGAAGTGTCTCTAGCTTATCCGTATAAATCTCCTTAGTGGAGCATTTAGGATTCGTTCTTGTCTGATTCCAACTTGTGTTTGCAGCCTCATCCCCTGGTACCCACCTGCCCAGCCACACTCAGCCACTTTCTGTCCTCTGAATTTATTGTAGATCGTATATTTTCATCTTTCCTGGAATGACATTCTCTCTACATTGAATTCCTTTCTAATAACTCTCCACTTGAAAGTGCCCGTTCACTTAGAACCTCCCCCTCGTAACACCCATTTCAAACATCAGTGCCTCTGCCTCCCTAGTCTAGGTTAGCGACTTCCATCTCTGTGCACCCATACTGCTGTTTTAACGATTCTATTATATTTTGCCATATAGTGTATTTATTAATCTGTTTTTCAACTTTCCAACTAGAGTATTATATTACATCCTGTGTTTTTCATCTTTGTGTCTTTCCTTCTCTATGGCCCAGAGTATAGTAAGTTCTGAACAGTCATCCTTCTTGGGGATAGTCTGTTTTAGGTGACTATAAAATTAAAAAACATTTGTTTTTGAGGAAGTAGCACATTATTATTTTTAAGATTTTTAAGATTGCTTTTCTCTAATCTTTCCAGTGCTTTTACCATAGAAGACTTGGAATTCATAGGATATGTGGACATATATACATACACACACATATATATATAGTCAACGCAGTTTTCCTTTTTAGATATTTAATAATCTGAATGCGTACATAATATATTTGAAATTTTAACTTTTTGTAATGATCTCTTAGTAACTTATGGAATTTAGCACAGTTATATAAAATGGCAAAATTGACAAATTAAGAAAGTCTTTACTTGGATCTGAATCTTTACAACTAGTTAAGATCTAAAACAAATCCATGCTTGCAGTCTGTTGTGCATCACTTCAAAGTTATCTTGTGACTTTCATTTAACAACGATTCACTATAACCCAAACAATAGGCTAATAATCAAATGAAATTTAAATATGAATAAATATGCATCTTTGCTTATTTCATCTTATTTTTTTCTGAGTATTCAAGTAGAGGTGTTTTGTTTTACATTGCATGGAGTAGCATTGGCCATGTACTCTGTCAATCACAGATTCCACAGCACAGTGGTGTCTTGTGCCAGGTTTAAGGGAGAAGAAAAGAATGTTCTGTAGTGAAATGAGTTTGAGGAGACTGTTAGTTAAAAAAAGAAACAACAAAAAACACAACTAAAAAAAACCCTTCAACAGGATTTTTACTCACCGTTATTATTAACGAAACACTTCCCAGATATTCAAATTCACTGTAGATTTCTAAAACAGTTGATATAAAGTGAAGCATATTTTCTCTGAATTTTTTGAGGACCATCTTAAGTAATTGATAGTATAAACAGATCTTATTTCTTTCAATCATTCTGGGAATACTAGTAAAAATCAAAGTATCCTGTTCTAGAGTTATGTTTTGGCCTTCTTCCTCTTCCTCTTCCTCTTCCTCTTCCTCCTCCTCCTCCTCCTCCTTCTCCTCCTTCTCCTTCATTATTATTATTATTATTATTCAGAGAGATTTATATACCTCTCAAATTAGGAAATAATCACATTCTGTTCTTGAAATTGTGTGTGTGTGTGTGTGTGTGTGTGTGTGTGTGTGTGTGTGTGTGTGTGTGATTGTATGCATTTTGTTTTTTTAGCCTACAGCACCTGGTCTTTTCCTAGGTGGTCTCCCATCCAAGTACTAACAATGCCCGACCCTGCTTAGCTTCTGAGATCAGATGAGATCGGCCATGTTCAATGGTTGTGTGTTTTATGCATTCCTAAAATGTCATACATCATGGGAATTCTAGAAGTGCTGATGATTATCAGAAAAAAAAATGCTGAATCTAGAAAATGTAACAAAACATGCAGAAAAGTCATGGTATAATAAGCTTCAAGGGTCAAATGTCTGAAACTATTTAATTTTCTACAGTTAAGATTTGATTTATGCTTGACTGAATTCCACTTGAATGATTACATTCATTTTTATTCTTATGTTTTCTCTATGGGAGTGGAAGGTGGGCAACAACTTACCACTCCATGGAGGAATAATTATTGGACCATGGTCTAAGAGGCCTGTGTCACATGAAAATTTTGTGAGGATTATTTGTCAGCATAACTTAGGTAATAAGTGTATGACCATGCACAAGTCACTTATATTTTTAATGACCTTGCCTTTTTTTTTCATATATAAAATGAAATGACTTAGCTTCATGGAATCTAACATTTTTTCCAATACCATGTTCCAATGCTAGAATCTAAATTTTGGACTGCTTTTGTGTCATCAGAAGAAACAAAAGTCGGTCTTTGTTAAACAATTTTAGAGGTAGTCCTCTCCTATTTACGGAAGTGAAACTATCTGAAGGTATATTTATTTCTTCAGTATGTAAAATATTCTACATTGGGAACTGCCTCTTTGGGGGCAAGTATATGCCTAAAAAGTAGATGCTTTTATGTATGGAAATAGTTCAGACTGGCGAAAGTGGGGGGAATGGAGAGGAGAGAGAGGAGAGAGAGGAGAGAAAGAGAGAGAGGAGAGAGAAGGGGGCGGGGAGAGAGAGAGAGAGAGAGAGAGAGTGTGTGTGTGTGTGTGTGTGTGTGTGTGTGTGTGTGTGTGTGTGTGTTTGCCTGTTCATCTGTGACTTTAAGCAAGCTGTTTTCAACTCTCGTGACCAATGTTCTCATATGTGAAAAAGAAAGTTGAATTCAGTACATTTCACATCCTTCCCAGCACTGTATTCCTACATATATTTGAGAAGCATGCTTAGCCCCTTCTCTAAACTTATATAACATTACCTCTTTCACAAGTTATCTTTCTTAAAACTCTTTAAAATTCTCAAAGTACCAACGCCCTGTATAATGGGATAAAGGAAATAGTATTTATAGAATGTTATGTCGTCTGCTCCAGATTTATCTTCTGAAAGCTTACTGAGCAAATAACTCCGTTATCAGCACACTCTGTGGTTTCTGCAGCTGTACTGCTGGCCGTACTTATTCCGGTGACTGTCCCAGAAATTGAGCACCGCGATTTTTGATTTGGTGGCTCGCAGGAAGCTGCCGAGTGGCTGGAAGTGGATTTGGCTTGGGAAGGTTTATTAAGCTAACATGTGAAAGGGCACTTCGGCATCTTTTCCAGAGACCACATTTAATGGTGACCATAATTTTTATTTCATTCTTTCTCATCATAAAATAAAGCCAAACTAATATAAGCATCTAGAAATAGTAGTAAAATTAATGTAAGAATACAATTTTCATCCCAGGCTGCTTTATTTTACAAAGACTAAAGTTAATGCATGGAATATGTGGGAGGATGTCCCGGTGGCCATATTTTCTTTGTGTACCTTGAAGTCCAAAGAAGAACTTGAGCAAGGACCAGGGATGCTTCAGCTCCTTTGCAGTTTCAGACAAGTATAGTCTATCAGTGGCAAGCCAAAGAGTAGAAGTCACTTAAGAAAATAAACCACAACCATACCCTATGCATGAAGAGTGAAAAACAATGTACACAAATGATCTCTTTATGCTATCATAATCTAGAAAAATAAAGAGAGGAATACAAAGAAGTTTTAATAGATACTGGTTTGTTTCTTTCACTATTTTCAGGAATGCATGCTATTTCCATTATAGCTAGTCTGATACTTTCTCTTTGGACCATTCCATCAAATATAGTAATTGCTGTTTCTGTTTCATCCATGCCTTTTTCTAGAATAGACTCTATCCAGAGAAATATAGTATATTTGTGTTTATTTGTTTTGTATTTCATATAAAAGCAAGATGGATGTGAGTCATGCAAGATAATCGCTTTATATCTAAATCTGAATGCTTGCACACCATGCCGGACCTCCTTCCTGTCTCCCACTGTACACTCTGCCCAGCCATCCTGATCTCAGGCTTCCGAGTGGGCTCCAGCCCTGTCGCCATGCGTTTGCACGATGTGGTCCACCCGTAGCTATAATAATGCCTTTCTGTTCTCTTAAGTTTTAATCACAGGGTCTCAAGAGTCATACTGTCATCTAACCTCTCGTTTCCTCTTACCAGATGGTAAAATACATATATATGTGCATGCATTTACTATAACTCTCATAAAACAAAATTATTAATAATATTAATAGTCACTGATTTCCTTATCTGTTTTTTTCCCTAATCCAGTTGTCAGCTCCATGACAGTCAGGCTCTGTCTTTCACATTTGTGCTGTGTACCCACCAATAGTACCCCCAAATGAGAGACACTCACGTTCTGTGAGAGAATAAATCAATGAATGATGCTTGGAGTTCTATACAGTCCACAAGACATTTTTTTGACAAAAAGATAAAGGAAATTTAGTTCTGGTCCAGAGAGGGTGTTTTTTTTGTTTGTTTGTTTTTTAATTGTTAACTTTTGCTTTAGAATTGGGGGGGAAAACATTGTGGTAATGAGATGTCATTAAAAATTGTTTAACTCGGAGATTTTGAAGTAGAATCACCCAGGATCGTTTTTCCTGTGTGCTTAGAATACTTCCAACATGTTCATCTGAGAGAAAAAGACTTAAAATGGAGTGGAAATACTTACAACACTGGGAGGGATCCCTTTTAGTGAGGAAGTTGGTGATTACCTGAACATCGCCATAAGATTCTGTTACTGGTTTGGAGGCTTCCACGCAAAAGAACAAAAACACATGAGCACTGAAAGTTTTTTCATGGACCTCGCTCTGGGAAAGGGTTCCGAATCATGGATACTAAACATCAAGGTCATAGACAGCTGGGGGCGACTTCCTTTACGGCTTCCGTGTGACCCTGTTACCACACACCATGGATTTAGTGAGCCATTAAGAGAGGTCCACAGTTACTAGCTCCAGTTAAAAAATGCCTATAACAGGCTTCGGTGAACTCGCTAAATCTTTACGTAGCATCTGTAGGAAAAAAAACCTCCAGGTTTGGTTTTCTAAAGGAAATAAAAATTGTCAATGCAGTCTGCTTCGCATAATCCTCTGCAACGAACAATAAAATGGATGTAATGTAGACAATTTTTTCCATATGGAAAAATATAAGTATTTCTGTAGCCATCTTCTCGTTGAAAGTTTCTGTTCAAGCAGTTTATTTAAACTTTACATGGTACTTTGGAAGATGTTAGATGATACCAAATAGAGTAATTATTTTTATTTTTAAATATCTGGTGCTCTACCATGATATGAAGTCTTTAAAAATGAGACAAACAAGTGAATTTTTCAGTGTTTTGGTATGTATTTTCATATATATCTAACATGAATGAAATACTATTTTCATTGTTAATAAAAATACATGGAAACCATATTCCTTCTACCTGAAGAAAGAGAAAATAGTGAGTGAATTGGTAGTATATAGAAGAAATGTGGGGCGTGGAATGCTATTGAATCAAGCATAATTCATATAATAGGTGAAATGGCAACAGAGCGTGGAATCAAATGGCTAGAGATAATAAAATTATTTATCCAACTGTGCTAGCTTATTAGCTTACCTCTCTAAGATGGTTGGAACCTTGTTTTAATAAACCTACTCCACTACTGAGATGACAGGTTGACACAGAACATATTTTCCACGCTTGGCTTTAAGGTCAAATTTTATTTTCAGAACTAAGAAATCTTATTTTGAATATTTGGAGCATCATTTTCATAGTTGACATATTTTCTGGCATTTGGATCTCCGGAGGCTCACCGAGATTTTAGATGCCAGAAGATATTGAGCACTCACTGT
>JAQQSQ010001816.1:0-11893 GCA_028627145.1 Eidolon dupreanum
TTAAGTGTTTTGATCATAAATAGATGCTGTCAAAGGTTTTTTCTGCATCTATTGATATAATCATATGATTCTTATTTGTGAATTTGTTTATGTGGTGTATCGCATTATTTGATTTGCATATGTTGAACCATCCTTGTGCCCCTAGGATGAAGCCCACTATATTGTGGTGTATAATCTTTTTAATATGTTGCTGTATTTGGTTTGCTAGTATTTTATTTAAGATTTTTGCATATGTGTTCATGAGAGATATTGGTCTTTAGTTCTCTGGGTTGTGTGTGTGTGTGTGTGTGTGTGTGTGTGTGTGTGTGTGTGTGTGATCTTTACCAGGTTTTGGTATCAGAGTAGTATTGGCCTCATAAAATGAATTTAGAAGTATGTCTCCTCTTTGATTTTTTGGAAGAGTTTGAGGATAGGTATTAAATCTTCTTTGAATGTTTGGTAGAATTCACTGGTGAAGCCATCTGGTCCTGGACTTTTACTTTTTGGTAGGTTTTTTGATGATTGTTTCAATTTCCATGCTGCTGATTGGTCTATTTAGATTTTCCAGATCTTCTTGATTCAGTCTAGGAAGATTTACATTTTTCTAAGTACTGGTCTATTTCTTCTAGGTTATTAAATTTGGTCTTATATACCTTTTCATAGTATTCTTGCATGATCCTTCGTATTTCTGCGATGTAGGTCATAATTTCCTCTCTCCCCTGATTTTGTTTATTTGTGCCCTTTCTCTCCCTGTCTCTCTCTGTCTCTCTCTCTGTCTCTCTGTTTCTGTCTCTCTCTCTCTCTCTCTCTCTCTCCCTCTCTCTCTCTCTCTCTCTCTCTCTCTCTCTCTCCTTTTTTAAGTGAGTCTGGCCGGGGGTTTGTCAATTTTATTAACTTTCGAAAGAAACAGATCCTCTCTGTATTTATTTTTTCTATTTTTTTGTTTGTTTGTTTTCAATTTCATTTCTTTCTGCTCTAAGTTTGATTATTTCTTTCTTCTGCTGACTTTAGGCTTCATTTGTTCTTCTTTTTGTAGTTTTTTTTTTAAGATGAAATGTTAGGTTGTTTATTTGGGCTCATTCTTGTTTTTGAAGATTGTCCTGTAATGATATGAACTTTCCTCTTATGACCATTTTTGCCATGTCTCAAAAGTTTTGATATGTTGTACTATCATTATCATTCATTTCTATTTATCTCTTGATCTCTCTTTTTATTTCTTCCCTAACCTACTTATTCTTCAGTAGCATGTGTTTAATCTCATGTATTTGTGGTTCTTACTGCTTTCTTTTTGCACTTGATCTCTAGTTTCAAAGCATTATGATCAGAGAATATGGCTGGTATGATTTCAACCCTCTTATATTTACTGAGGTTATTTCTGTGTCCCAGTATATGGTTGATTCTTGTGAATGTTCCAGGTGCACTAGAGAAGAATGTATAAGCAGCTGTTTTGGGATGGAAGGCCCTGTAAATGTCAATTATGTCCAGTTGGCCTAATGCATCATTTAAGGAAGTTATGTACTTACTGATTTTCTGTTTAGATGATCTGTCCATATACAACAGTGAGGTATTTAGGTCCCCTACTAAATAGTGTTTTGGTCTATTTCTTCCTTTAAGTTCTGTTAGTAATTGCTTTACATATTTTGGGGCTCCCTGAAGAGGAGCATAGATATTAATAAGTTATATCTTCTTGGTGCATGATTTCCTTTATCATTATGAAATGTCTCTCTGTATCTTTCTTTACCTTTTTTATTTCATCCGATATTAGTACTGCTACTCCCTCTTTTCTCTGGATGTCATTTGTTTGAAATATCATTTTTTACCCTTTCCCTTGGAGTTTATATTTGTCTTTGGAGCTGAGATGTGTCTCTTGGTAGCAGCATATAGTTGGGTTTTGTTTTTTGATCCATTCTGCAACTCTGTGCCTTTTTATTGGTGAATTCAGTTTATTTACATTTAGGGTGATTATTGAAATATGCGGTCTTGTTATAGCTATTTTATCTTCTGCTTTCTGGTAGCTCGGCATTTTCATTGCTTCCTTGCTTTGTGTTTTTGTTTATTTTGGTTGGCTTTTGTGAGTTTTCCATCTGGTCCTTCTTCTTTTATGTTATACACTTCAGTTCTGAATCTTAGATTTTTTTTTATTACAAAGATGTAGAGGATTGTTTTATATATGTGTGTGTGTGTGTGTGTGTGTGTGTGTATACACACACACACGGTCGTCCATTTTCTTCCACATGTGCCTAATCTCCTTTCTCCTTTGAGAATTTGGATCTTTGAATCCTCCACTTTTCAGTCATTGTTATCTCAATTTGTCCCTATGTATGCTGAACATTCATTACTATCTTGCTCTAGCAATTCTCTTCTTATTATTTAAGCTTATAATGCCCTGTTCTTAGTAAGGGTTGCACTCTTCTGCTTTTATTTGCCTGATAGCCACTTTACTCTTAATTATGTATTTTTTTTTGTCATTTTGTTTTATGAGAGCTGACCCCTTTCAGTATTTCCTGTAGTGCAGGCCTCGTAGTGGAGAATTCCCTGTATGGAAAAGTCTTAATTTCTCCTTCATATCTAAAGGAGAGCTTAGATGGATACATTATTCTAGGCTGGTAGTTCCTTTCACTTAATAGTTTAAATATTTGATTCATTCCTTTGTGGCTTGTAAGGTTTGTGCTGAGAAGTTCGATGATAATCAAATGGGTTTTCCTTTATAATTTACCATCTTCTATCCCTGGCTGCCCTAAGAATTCTATCTTTGTCGTTGATTTTTGACAATTTTAACACAATGTGTCTTGGTGAAGGCCTTTTTGCGTTGAGATATTTGGGTGTTCTGTTAACTTCTTGAACCCCAAGCTCCAGCTCATTCCTTAGATTTGGAAATTGTCGTCCACTATTTGCCTGAAAATGTTTTCTAGTCCCTGCTCCTTTTCTTCACCTTCGGTAATGCCCATTATTCTTATGTTTCCTCTCCTGATGGTATCTGCTAGTTCTTGTATTTCTCTTTCATTATTTTACATTCTTTTATTTCTCTTTTCTTCCTTCTGATTTATTTCTAGATTTCTGTCTTTGATATCACTGATCCTTTCCTCCATTTGGTCGATTCTGTTTCACAAGTTTGCTATTTTATTTTTAAATTCTTGTAGTGTGTTCTTCATCTCTAGGAATTCTATTTGGTTCCTTTTGAGGGGTTCAACCTTGCTCTGCTCACCCAGTTGATTTTTCAATTCCTGAAATTGCTGATATGACTCATTTAGGATCTCACTGAGTTTTTTCAGAAGTACCATTCTGAATTCTCTGTCACTTAAGTTGCATATTTCCATGTCTGTAAGCTTATTTTCTGGAGATGTTTCTCTTTCTTTCTGAGATGCCTTGTCACCTTGGTTGTTCATTGTGTTTAATAGACTATTTCTCCACCTGAGCATTAATGGAAGTGTATTCTGTTGTTTTTCCAGAAAGAAGATTTATTATATAAAGGTCTCTCTTTAGCCTGCTGCAAAGAAGGCATTTTCTTTTGGTTTCCAGTATGTGGCGTCTAAGCCTTTTGGATCCTTGCTTTCTGTAAAGCTTAGATATCTTTTCTATTTTCCTGTAGATATTTAATCACACTTGCTATCTCAATTTCAGTCCTTGTCATTGTTAGCAACAGTTTTGGTAGCATTTGCTCAGATTCCTCTGGGGCTCCTCGGTGATCGATCTCTAAGGATGTGGGAGGAGGGCCCTTTGGGTTGGTGTTTGGGGGCTGTAGCTCAGCCTCGGTTTTGCAACCAGGGCCTGTAAAAATACTGTTGTTTCTATGCTGTCCCGGCTTGCTTATCTGCTTTCTGCCTTGATGACTGGGCCCTGCTGAGGGCTGCTAGAAGTTCTTGCACTTCCAGGTAGGCTGATCAGGGAAGTTGCCACACCTTCAATCCTTCCCCTCCTTCTGAGAGGAGCTCCAGGGGCTGTGAGAGGCAGCTTCTTTATTTCTCCCAGTCCACTGCCCGACACCCAGGGTTCTGGCCTGTGGTAGCTCCTATGCACAGATCCCATGCTCAGACATGCCAGTGTGCAGTTTGGGTGTTTTTTGTTGAGTTTTAGATGTTCAGCTTATTGTTGTTTCAGGGGGAGGGATCTGAGGACGTCTCTCACTCAGCAATGTTTCTTGAGAATCCTCTATGATACACTTTTAAAATAGGTAGGTGGCAAGTGATTTAAAATGTTAATAAAGCCACAACCAGAGACTGCAATGTACTTATCAGCCCTGCAGCCAGGCCTTGAGGACACCTTTAGAATAAAGGAAGATTTCTGCTGAGATTACTAACAACCCCATTCCCCACACCTGTGAAGGGGAAACAGAAACCAAGTCATTCCCAATGGCTAAAACCATGGGGAACCTAAGGTTAAAAGCTGAGAACTATCAGCAGGCCTTTCACTCTATATATTCTTACCTTTTCACGCTATATAGTCTTCCTCTTCTTTGCTGTAAGTCCATATCAAAGGATATGGGGAACTAAAGAATGCCATATAAACTGAATTCCTTGAACACTCAGGGTCCCTCTCAGTGCCTTTAGTCTGTTTCCCTCTATGTCTCTCCCACTATCCTTCTTACTCTCCACCTCTGAGAGGAGACCACATTCTCTCTGTAAAGTGTTCTACCTTTCCTAATAAACTTTCCTTTTGACTCTAACTATGGCGTTTGTTTTGAATTCTTACCACACTCATCGCCAATTGACCCTCTTCTCTTGGTTCAGGGCTTGTTCTCCCCACCACTCAGGGAAATTTGCCTTGTCTTGCATCACTTTTACAAAATTTAAAGTGCACAAAGCCTATAAGGTACAAATCTTATGTTATATGGCATAAAATTATATAAATATATCTCTTATGATTATGAAAGTTTTTAAAATATGACAGTTAAAGGCAGCTCTTAGGTTCTGATGTAAGAATGAAATTCCTCATTAATTTGATAAAGTGTCATGAAGGCAAGGAGTGCAGTGAGCAAAGTTTATATACGAGTCCCCGAGCTTCCCTATTGATAAAGAAGAAAGTAGTAATTTATTCAAACAATGAGGGGTTATGTCCCACCACATGTCAGTGCTTTGAAGACTCCGGGACCTAATGCAGTCAATATCCTCAATTTAGATTTCTGAGAGAACTTTAACTCAGGATTGGGATACGGTGCTGGAAAGTGAGAACTTGGGCAGGCAGGAGAGTCAAGGAAAAGGACTAAAGAAAACAGGATTCACTTGAATTATAACCAGGTCCCTTGGGAACAGAAGCAGGAAAAATTTCCATTCAGTCCAGACCAGTGTCTCACAGGTAAATCAGTGCCCAGAGCGGGGAGCAATAGCATAAACAGTGCCTAATGAGCAGATAAAGGGAGATGAACATATCTCCTTTTCTCTGTCTGCAACCTTGGGCTTTATCGGATGTATTTGTTATTTTGGATTCCTAAGTCTAGTTGAAGACCAATGCTTTACTCCTTCCTGCTCTCTTCTCTGGGGGCAAAGCTTCAGTCCTCGTTATCAATTATCCAGGAAGAAATTCAGACTTCCACATGGAGTCCTTCTTCTGAGAGACCCTATCCAGGTGAGTCTGAGAGCCCAGCCAGTACTGCAGCAAAGGGTCAGAGAGGAAAGAACCTGAGAACTTCTACATGAGAACCTAACCAGCCTCACCTAGTGCCCAGAGACAGCCATCTATGTTTGCTAGGTAGACTAACTGATTTATTTAATATGTTAAATTTGAGGTTTTTTCCACCAATTTTGCTGTTTGGCATTAAATTCCTTCATATAAATAGAGATGTATTTGGGGGAGAGTATGAAAATTAGAAACGATTTTTAGTTCAATTCCTACAGTCTATCATATTGTGTTCACCCCATTATTTTAAATGTAAAAACTTATATGTCATCACTCATCTTTTGCATTCATTCATGATCACCTGTATACTTTTCTAAGCATATTTGAACCTATTTGTGTTTACATAGGTAGAAATTATAACACTAGCTTCTTCTTCCACTACTTTCCAAAAGTCTATTTCTATAATTTTCATTCCAGGTTGTTGCCAATTATCTGGAACTAGAGACTCATAGTTATATGATTATTTATTTTATTATTTTTTTTTAGAATTAGTCTTATTCATTTATTCAAGTTCACTTAACACAGTTATAAAAAAGACACTATTTAAACCTGCTTATATTTTCCCATTCCTCAACATTTGTTCTGTTTAAAGGCACATATTTACGAAACCACACAGTGAAGCCAAATAAATAAGCTTCCTACTCCCTGGATATTACCCGGATATTACATTGTAGCGGAGAAGGCAAAGTACGATGAAATGAGTGTGGTATGACATTATTTCCTCAAGATAAATGTATGAATAAAAGGGGATCAATAGTTGTAGTATAATTAGGATCTTATAGGATTTGTCTGGGGAGACTTTACATGTTGAAAACAGAACAGAGCTAGGACTAGTGTACCCATCAGATTTGTCATGAAGAAAGAAGTCAAAACTCAAAGCCAAGAATAATAAAGAAAAGATTTCACAAGAAAAGTGAGAGATAAGGCCCTTGCCAGCCTTATGCACTACAGGGCCATATAAAAACAAGGTAGGTCAAATAAACATGAAATAGCTGCCAGAATAACGCTGGAATGAGGTCAGTGGGACAGTAAAGGTCCAGTCAGTATGAAGTCCCTTGAATCCAAGGAAACTGCAGCATCCATGCCAGCTGCCTCTTCTCTTTGCACATGGTTCTGTGCTGGGCTCTTCATTCTTATTGCTTTTCTCATTGACAAGAACTGACCTTCCAAATGAATCTTGCATTTATTGCAGTGGATTCCAGATTTTCTAACTTTGTCCCAAGGTAAGACAGGCCTGTTACATTGTAATTCAGCATGCTTTCACACACACACACACACACAGCAACACTCATACATACACACAAACACGTATACACACAATTGACAAAGAGAACCATGAAACAATTATGTGTGTACCCTCACTGTGTACGATGCACTCTCATATTTTCTCTTATGACTTCTTTATTTATTCTATTTAATTCTTATAAACTATAGTTTGCCACCCTACTGGGTCTCGATACAGAATATGGAAAAGATTCCTCTGGCATGTCCTTCATACCTAAGTCAGTGTTGTCTCCTTCTATTCCTTCTCTCATCATCAGCGATTTCTGTGAGAATGTTCTCCTATCCCTACATGGAATGCTTATTTATTCAGCTACTGTTCCCAACTCAGCTAAGTCTGTTAGGAGGGTGGTGATGTGTATAACATGCTGCATGCCTCACCACACTGTGTAGCACAGAGGAAAAACATGAAACTAAATAAAAACTCCACCATGGGCATATTAATACATAATTAACTTGATGAGAAAGTATCCTTTTCCTGTGATAATGTTCAGAACAAGAAAAGGTCCATGAAGGAGAGGATGCAGACAATCTGAAAGAGGACATGGAGTTTGGAGGATGGAGAAGGGGTGAAAAGTTCCAAAACATCTTGTGGGGAGACTCTTAAGAGAGGGAAGTGTTTATGTAAAGGCTCTGAGCCTTGTAGCTGTGGTGTCAGGTAAAGTGGAGAATCAAGTTCATCATTTGGGAGATTAGTGTGAGCACGAGCATGGCTCTATGTGACTGAAGCAGATGGAAAGGTCACAGAGACTTAAGCATCGTGTTTGAAGCTATGAAATTTTGGCTTCTGTCACCATTAAGGAGTCACTGTGATGGAGTTTAGTGTGAGAGATTTATGAACAGTTTTCAATATATAGAGATCTCCATCGATCAACGTGATTATCTCTCTAGAGGATATCTAGCCCATGGAAGATGGGAGATATGACAAGAAACCAAAATATGATTGTGGAATTGGGGACTTAGAGATGAAGAAGCAATGGAGACATTAGAAGTAGGAAAAAAAATGATTGGCCTCATTTCTTTCCAGTGGTAATCTTTTATTTACCAACAGGAAATGAATGATTAACTTTGTTCAGCGTGTTACATATATTGTTCAAACCTGTCACCATTCTGAATTGATATCACTGTCTGCACTATTTGGGTGAGGATATTAGCACTTGGATTGTACAGCTGTCTCTCCTTATTCAAAAAACTAAGAGGTGGTAGAGCTCAGAATCACTACTGGGTTTTCTTCTTCCCAAGGTTTTGCACTTAATGTTATTAACTAAAGTCTCATTTCAGCTTTAAAAACCACTGCTTTTTTCCTATACATTGTACATTTCCTTTTGTAAATTGTAGGTTTATTCTTTAAAAATCTTCTAGTAAGGTGTTTGATCTGTAATGGGTCTTGAGGCCATAAATATATAGCTCTTTTTTATTTTGAGTAAAGTGCTATTTGCTGCTTTATTGATAATTCTGGGCATAAGGCAAAACAACTGCGGTTGGCATGTCACTATAACCAAGGATACTTTCTCCCCATTACAATTTCTCAGAGACCACACAAGATTATTAGGTCTGTCTCCGTCTCTGTCACTGTCTCTCAGTCTTTCATCTTTTTATCTCTGTTTATTTAACTAATTTTTAATATAAGAACAGAAAATAGTTATATGAAAAATGGAGCCCCATTTATACATGTCGATTTGGGGGCTTATCAGGAGGACTTTGGAATTATTTCTATAAACTGAAGGGATAAGATAATCTGATATTATCTTGCCTTGTATTATTTTTCTCCTCATTACTGTGTCTAAGGGTGAGTAGAAGCTGGTATTCACATGACCCCAGGAGGACATAGTGTGCGTGTCTATGGGTGTGAATGTGAGTGGTTTGTGGAGCATGAGCATTTCTCCACTTCTTGGGTCAAGGGTAGCTAGCTCATATGTGTTCTTTAAAATATAGATACAGAATGTCAATCAACAGATGGAAATAAAAAAAGCATCACTTCTCCTCACAGGATCCCTTACAAAAAAAATAAAAGGATCAACTTGTGATTGAGCGAGTCCCTTTGTCTCGAAGTTTCATCTGTAGCAATTAAGCCATCTCATTCCTCCACATTCTCTGACAGTATCCCTATCATATCCCTTTTGCTTATTCCCCTCACCACATGGCTTCCTTTTGAGCATGATTACTTGAGACAAATGCCAACCTCAGGATATTTGCACTGGCTCTTTCCCATGGAGGCTACCTGCTTCCACAGATATCTCTGTGTCTTTCCTGTGTGTTTCTTGAGGTTTCTTTTCTAGTAGCACCTTGTTTTCAGATTCTATTCAAAATAACACACACACATCTACTCTCTTTTAAACCTACTCTTTGTGTTTCCAGAGTACATGCACCATCTAACAATGTGTATGATTTTTAAATTCTTTGTATTTTTTCTCTGTCTTTAGATTGTAGGGACTTTTGTTTTTCAGCACCCTGTTCTCCTTGATGAGAGATAGATCAGGACTCTGCATGTATTTATCAATAATTGTGGTATGGCATCATTTCCTCAGGGTTAAATGTATGAAGAAAGTGGACCGATAGTTGTAGCATAGCAGGATTTTCTGTAATATTCTGGAGAGGACTTTGCATGTTGAAAATGGAACAGAACTAGGATTAGTGTGCCTCAGATGTGTTATGAAAAAGGTCAAGAATTACAAAAAAAAAAAGATGCCACAAGAAAAGTGAGAGAAGGGCCAGCCTCATCCACTAAGGTCCATATAAAAAAAGGGTGGTCAAGTAAACACGAAATTGGTCCAGAAATACTAGAATTTATATGTGAAAGAATTTCTCATTAAACGTGTGTAAAAATGATTTATTTGGCAAATTTCTGATAGGGGGACAAGAATTCCTACTTAGAAATGCTGGAGGAAATTATTTAAAAGGAATTAGATCTCCAGAAAACCATATATGTGTTGTATATACATTTTACTGCAAAATAAAAATTGTAGCATTTCAGGATGCTGGTAATGCCCATATTTGTTAAGTAATTATTTAAATTTTTATTGCTAGTCATAACCACCAACACATGGTACCAGAAAATTATTCACGGATTACAGAATTTCTTCTCTGGGGATTTTTTGAGAAACCGGAACAACAACCTCTCATATTTGAGCTTTTCCTCTTCATGTACCTGATCACTATGTTTGGAAACCTACTCATTATCCTGGCCGTCAGTTTGGACTCCCAACTCCACACGCCCATGTACTTCTTCCTCTCCAACTTGTCCTTGGTGGACATCTGTTTCACCTCCACTACCATCCCAAAGGTGCTGGTGAACATCCAGACACAGAGCCAAGTCATAACCTATGGAGGCTGCATCACACAGATGTATTTTTTCCAACTCTTTGGAGCGTTGGACGACTTCCTCTTGACCATGATGGCCTATGACCGTTTTGTGGCCATCTGTCACCCCCTGGACTACACAGTCATCATGAACCCCCGGCTCTGTGGACTGCTGCTTCTGGTGTCCTGGATCATGAGTGCCCTGTATTCCTTGTTGCAAAGCTTAATGGTGTTGCGACTATCTTTCTGTACAGTCTCGAAAATCCCCCACTTTTTCTGTGAATTCAATCAGATGATTAAACTTGCCTGTTCTGATACCTTTCTTAATAATGTGATGATGTATTTTGCAACTGGACTGTTGGCTGCTCTTCCCCTTACTGGGATCCTTTACTCTTACTTTAAGATACTTTCTTGCATTCGTGGAATGTCATCAGCTCAGGGGAGGTATAAAGCATTTTCTACCTGTGTGTCTCACATCTCTGTTGTCTCCTTATTTTATTGTACAATACTAGGTGTTTACCTCAGCTCTGCCTCTTCCTACAGCACACACTCAAGTGCAGTAGCCTCAGTGATGTACACTGTGGTCACACCCATGCTGAACCCCTTCATCTATAGTCTCAGGAATAAAGACATAAAGGGAGCTTTGAAAAGGTTCTGTGGGATGGCAGCTATACAAAGGACAACTGTTTTAGAGCTGAAGAACTCCCCATGATTGGAAGGCTAAAAGACTTGATTCCAGAAAATGTGGAAGTAGAATATTCCTCTTTTATCTATTAACTTGAATTTCCATGTACTTAATTCACCTTTTCTGTACAATGTAATTCAGTTTATCATGCTTTCTTCTCTAATATATGGACATTTTTCTCCCTTGCACATTTTCCTAGTCTTAAAAAGTTTTACCCAAATTTGAACCAAAAATATTTGGAAAACCTAATTATTTTATAAATTTGTATGGATTTCTTAAGAAAAATTTCTTCTCAAATGCTGTCATCTCAAGAATTTTATTTTGCGTTATCGAAAGAATATTCATGGGTTGTCTAACTCACATGTAGTAAAGTATGCTTGTTGACTAAGTTCATTAACATGATATTTTATAAAAAAGTGAAATACAGCGTCACTTTGGATCTGGCATTCTATTTAATTTCACTCTCGTAACTTCTCTTACTGAAAATGTGAACTTTAACATTCTGCTGGACTCCCACATTTTACTGTTACGGAGTTTGGTGTCTACAATGCCTACCACAGTAGCTGACAAAAATTGATTATCAAATATACATCTCTATGTAGAGTCGTCAGGAAAGCACAAATTTGATAAATGGATTCACCTAATATGATCTTTAGAAAGAATTGATCTTGTACATGTGGAAGCATTACTCAGTTGATTAGTATGCAAAATATTTCTTTTTTATGCTGTAATCTGCTACTGAATTATAAAAGATAGATTCCATGTGTGAGGGCTCTTTTCACTGAGGTGAAGAATGGTTGGTATATTAACGTTTCATTACCAAATTCCCTTCCTATTTGTCCTCCAAAATTTCAGTCCTGCCTACAAATATGATTCCTATAAACAAAATATCTCCACTTTTTGAAATTTTGTCATAACCACTACATGGATAGTGAATGAACAATATCAATAGCATTTTTTTTCATATTTCCTCATATTCAGGAATCACTTCCAACTTCATGATCTGAATGTGACTCACAGTAGAGCTTGTGTTCC
>JAQQSQ010001817.1:0-11893 GCA_028627145.1 Eidolon dupreanum
TAGACGTACTGTTTAAGAATAGAGACTCTAGAGTGAGAAAACCTTTATGAATAAGAAATAAATACCTAAGAGAATAGCACCACTGCACTGAGGTCCCGACTCAAGCCATTTCTCTTTGCAGCATTTTTTTACCAAATCCCATTGAAATGCCCAGCATTGCACATACACCAAATTGGATAGGTGGTTAATGACGCGTGAGCACATTTCATAGGAATCCACTTGACCTGAGAGGGATCAACTCTGCGACTTGATTAAAGGCTTGACCTTTCGGAGTCTGGCTGTGACCCCATGTTCATAGATAAATCTCCAAAGCTGATAGATCCTGACATTTAAGAGTTTGGCCCAAGGAAAGGTGATAATTCCATTTTCCATTTTCCTAATAGAGATGAAGTAGACCCGGGCATGCCATTAATTAGCTGCATCGTTTTAGACAACTCTCGTATGCTCGTTTGGTCTCAGTTTCTCCACTGGTGAAATAACAGTCAGGCTAAAGGGGCATAATCACAACCACTCTTCTCCTCAAGTTGTAGGCATTTTCTAAAGCACTCCGGTGGCTGCTGGGGAAGTCCAGCGGGCAAGACCCTGCCTTCTTCCGCTTCTTCTGGAAAGTTTCACTGTCATCTCGATACAGCTTCTTGGATTTCACCTCGAAGAGAGTTTTACGCCCCCCCCCCCAAAAATAAATAAATAAGTGTGTAAAACACTGGACTAGATGACATCTCTATTCAATCCTAATTATGATATTTGGAAGCAGTGGGCCAAATCTGAGATAACACTGAATAAGGAATACACATAAGATTCCACACAGAATTCCCGGAAGAACAGCATCCAACTACAGAGTGAAGGGGTACGCTTAGGAAAACACAGGCGAACGCTCCTCGCGCATTCCGGCTGGTGGAAATCTACGTGTGAATTGAGACTGTGATTGTTATCATACGACAATAAGCCCACAAAACTATTAGTCACAAAAATGACCACCATCTCCATGGCGAACTAATGTATTTGGGGGCTAAATGAACAAAAAGGATATCTTTGGAACCAGAAAGTTAAACTTCCCTTTGTGCTTCTTGCTGGTCATACCACAGTCTGTATTTTGTTTTTAGGGTTGTAAGTATCATTATGATGGTATTTCATGGTTTTGATTAGAAGTTCTGGGAATATCCATATCCTACCCAGTCAAACACCTCTTCTCAGAGTTCCCTGAGAAGTTACAAGCCGACAGAAATATATCAAAATCAAAATCATCATAAGCATTTATTTACAAGGTTAAGAGAGGTTCAGAGTTCATTGGATACGTTGTCTTATTAAATCCCATTTAATTTTCATATATATCCTGTGAAGTAGGTTCTTTGAGCTCCATTATTTTTTTTTCCCCAGAGGAGGAAATTAATACACAGGATGTTGAGTAATTGGTGCAATGTCACAGGGCAAGAGGCAGAGCAAATGGAAGTCCAAGTACAATTTTGCCACTGGCTAGGTGCAGGCTGAGGGCCCTCCATGAAGTTACTATAGGAGAACTGGCTTCCGCTTGAATCCTAGGTAAGTTCTCTACCTCCTCCTTCAAGCGGGAATACGAATGAATGGATCTTCCTATATCTGGCCAGCCAAAGAACTTAGAGCAGTGACCCTCAAGTTTATGCAAGAAAACAGAGCACCATTTGAATGCTCCTATGAAATTAGGAAGCCACTGACCCTTTTACTTTCTATCACCTTGATGAGAGCAAAGCAAATGAAAGAATGATGCCAAGGTGCATGCCTTTAACTCCAGAATGCCCAGGGTAGACCTGGCCAGGCAGTATCTGCATCCCGAGCCATCCGCTCACTCTCCCCGCCCTTCTGGATGAGCCGGAGAAGCAAGGCAATGGGGTGGAAGCTTTTCTTGTCGCCCTCTGTTGCAACCAGTTCTGAAAACTGGACTCTAAGTGCGCTATTGCACACTCCAGTATGTGGCCGCAGGAGAGAAGTCAGAACTTGTCGTAAAGCGGTTATCCTCACATATCTGCAAAGCTGTGATTGGAAAGAAAGAATCGAGTCTTGGTGAATGTGGGTCAGAGGTGGAACCGTGGCCAGTGAATACAGAGAAGCAGACTTGGTATCTGGTCATCGGAGCGGTCCAGCAATGGCACAAGTTGCCTGGTGGAGTAGGGAGTCCCTTCAGATGCTCAGAAACTGGACGATGCTTGGCAAGAATTGTGGTCAGTTCTACTCACCGTGTGACCTGAGGATCAGTTCCCACCCACGTGCTGTCACTCATCTGTAGCTGAGTAAATGTGGAAATTGAGAATAAGCATTTAGAAAATATGTAGGAATTTGACAGAGTAATTTTTATATCTGTTGACTCTAATAATAAAAATAAATAAAATTGGATATACTTTTTTTTTTACTAACATTCTTTTAAATAAAACCATTGGTCTGTGGATGTAGAAAAAAAAATTAAAAAGCAAGTCCTTCTCCATAAATTATTTAAGAAACATCAATGTAGAGGGCTTTCGGATATTGGGTACAGATTGGGCTGTACAGACATCAAAGTCCCTCGTAAACCCGAGTCATATGCACACTGATGAATAACATATGCAAATTACCTAGCACAGTTCCAAGCATGGAATAGGCACTCAACACAATCTTTCGTGTCCTAATTTCATGATTATTACTGTGCATACATTGGGAGGCCACCCATTTGTTCACAAAAAGTAAAGTATTATATTTACATAAGAGGAAAGTTGGAAACTTAATTGCAATTGCAAAGTATTTGCTTCTGTGGCCTTTGATGCATGCTTGCAAACGCGTACACACACACACACACACACACACACACACACACACGTACACATTCTTGGCACTGTGAGCCTCTAAAAAGAACCGCTTCCTTTCCTTTTTCTGTCTCAGTTTTGCTTTTTGTTTGTATAGCATGCATTAAATGGAATGCGGTCAAGCAATCACCACTTATAAATATCCCAAGATTTTTTTTCTTTCTTTTGAAACCTTTTTGTTTGAACTGAAACTTGGGAAGCAAACATTGATATTTGAGACCTGACATGGTAATGGCTTGTGAGTAATGGGCCCCAGTTTGGGATGACTAAATGGGAACGTGCCACTAGGTGGCGAACTCACACGCTCACCGCTTTTACTGTAGGCTGCTGTTCAAACACACTGGTCAGGATCCGTTTAGCACACACAAAAGATGATCGACAAGAAGTGAAATGTAGACCAGGGCAAGTTGGAGTGAATTATCCTGCGCACACCTGACAAAGGACTTTATCATTTCTTCGGGGGAGGGCTGAAAATGATCTTTGCGCCAACTCCATAATAAATTATTTCTGCTTTCCATTGTATAGGGTGGGTTATGGAATGTTCAGCCAACCCTGTTCCCCCACCCCCCCATAAAATACTAAATTTAAGAATCCCATCAGATATTCCTACCTGCCTACGTATCTCACGTCATGAGTTGAGCCGCCATTCAGGTGACTGCAATGGGAGAATGAGGTGTCAGGCCACTTTACAGAATGCTGCTTCAAAGAACAAGGAACGTTTCTGCCCAGGTGTGTGAGATACTGCATAAGCGGCCAGTGGCTCAAATACAGCAGACATCAAAATGAACGCGTGTGCCGTGTGTGGACAGATGAGACCCCAACCTGCCACGCTGTCGCAGAGTGATGACTGTCATTTGGAGGGAGCCATTCCCCACCATAAAGCTGGAAGGCAGCAGTGAGCCCATCCACTTTTGGCAGGTTTGAGGAGTCCAGATGTCCGTCGTGAAATGGGTTATTTAATGTATCTGTGGGCTGTTTGCAAAATGGAAATGCCTCTGTTTTTGCAAACACCAAGTGGGCAAATGCCAAATGTATTGGCCACCAACCTCACGTGTACTTGGGTACCAAACACGCATAAAGGCCCCTTTCTATTCAATCCAATGCAAATCAAGCATTTTGCATTTCAATCCGCGTCTACTTAATTCTATTTCCTACATAGAGGCAGCTCCATTAGGATACTCTGCCAAAGTCTGGTGACAGAGGTGTCTCTGCGAAGCTCCTCCCTATGGGGCAATTATCAAACTTATCTGTCTGTGTAACGCTCGAATGTGGAATGATGCTGACCCTTATTCACCTTCGTCGCAACTCATCAAATCCCGCTTCCCCAAAAGGAACTGGAAAAAAAAACCCCGGTGTAGCTAATACCTGATTCTGGAGAAAATAATTCATTTTGGACAGAAACCAAAGTACAGTCATTGTCAGGCTGCCAACATGAAATGCTTTACTCAGTTCTGTACCCTAGATCTATAACTTTAACCTGAGCGTGTGTGTGCGTGCGTGTGTGTGTGCACGGGCGTCTGAGACTTAGACAGCTTTGAGAATGTGTTTACAGAAATGGATCCATTCCCAGAGGGTTGGGGGAATTATATATGTAGAGGTACTTGAAATTCTGTAAACATTTTAGGGGGCTCATGGACCTTCTAGATGTCTGTGGATTAAGAATCTGCTCTATATTTTCTACATGTGCCTCAAATTACTTTGAAAGCCTATTAAAATCAAAGATGGTAGCCATCTGAATACCCATCTTTTATTCTCACTGAACATGGTAGACGGGATTCCATTAATCACATGGCTGTAATTTAAAGTGAATATTACTAAGGAAGGCACCTCTAAAGGGCCTGACGGAAAAATTGAAAGTGTTAAGCAGTCAAATTGGAAAAGGAATATTAGTTTGATCAAATGCAATGATCCGAGTATGTAGCTAATCTGTAGTGTCTTCTGTGCGTAAGGATACCTTGACCCCTTGGGAGATCATTGCTTAAGGAAGGGCTTTTTGGGACATGCTGTGCCCCAGATGTGCCTAATCATACTAACCCATCCTCAGGTGAACCAGTCTCAGTATCTCAGCATCCCAGAAGACGGTGGGATCGGATACACTGACCAACCACACTGTCTCTGGTCTGCACAGTCTGACCAGGATAAAAACGAGCCCCTCCCCTGGGTTCCACCTGATTCACCTTCGCTACTCATTTTGCCCGCCATTACTCTCTTCTGAGTCCTATAGCTTGTGCCATCCATGTCGTGTCATCATTACCCTTGCGGTGCTTGAATTACTCGGCTTTCCCAATTGCCTCTCACGTGGGTCCACTGAGGCTTTCTTCCTGCTGCCTTTTACCCCCCCAAAGACATGGCATTGGTCTTATCTGAGTGCTCATGCCAACTTTGGATGAGGCTAGAAATTCACAAAAGCCTCATTTCTCCCATTGTGAGGACTTTGAATATGTCCTGATTTTTTTTCTCCCAGCCTAACTCCAATTGAAAAAGAAACGGCTCGGATATCACCTCCTCCAGGAAGCCTTTCTTGACTTACCTTTGCTGGGTTTAGATGTGCTTCCTCTGCACTCACATCGCTCTTTCTCTTTTTTTTCTGCAGCACAATGTCGTGTCTGTCTGTTTGTAAGTCCGTCCCCCAGCCAGACTGGTGAGATCTGTCTTATTTTCTTGGAAACCCTAGCACATAGCCTGACATACAGTTGCTGCTTTGTAGTGATTATGGAATTTTCAGATGAAGCATTTCATTGAGTCCTAACCCTGTCTTTTCTGCACTACGAGGTCAGTCACGGCTGCTTCCCTTATTCCTTCTAGTGTCTCCCCACCCCTGTTGGCCCGCCTCCTGCTCGTTTGACTTAACAAACTTCTGGGTCGACTGAACAAACCTCCGGGGTCATTTCTACACCCGAGTTATTTTCCCAAGTCCCTTCCTTTGCCCGACTTGACAGGCTTCCGGTTCTACCAGTTCGACATCCGGGATCCCAGTTTTCATTCTGCCAGTGGCATCTGCTACCATTTTAACTTCAAGAGATTGATTCTTGCGTGTCTCACAAATTGACCTCTTCCTGGGCCCCTGACCTTTGTTTCCATGGCTCAGTATCGGGCACCTTTCCAATCAGACTGGTCCATCTCACTGACCGGGAGGGTGCTCTCTCTTCACCCCAGTGCCGCCTACGTGTGGAGGCCGCTGAGAAGGGAGCGTTTCACTCCCCGCAGAGGACGCGCCAGGCTCATAAACAGCCTAACTCTGAACTGTCCCGCAAGCCCACGCGGACATGCAGCAGTGGCTCCCACGCATCCGCGTGAGCGAGGATCACCTGGAGATGCTTGGCGAGCCGCGTCCCCACGACCCCCCCTTAGAGATCCCGTGTCAGTGCTTCTCAGGTGGGGTTTGGGAAGCTGTGTGTTTGACAGACACACCCAGAATACCGATCACAGTATTATGCAGCTGGTAAGTTCACCAGCGTCACTGAGGAATAGTGATACACTTCATCTCTGGATGGAGAAAGGGTGACGGGACGCGTCCCCAGAGCAGCTCTGTCTATGTGGACTAGGGAAGGGTCCCTCTGGGAAACGGGCATGTCACATGGGATATGGCACGACACACGGGCACGAGCTCAGATTGTAGAGACAGCCGCACTGGTGAGAACCCTGGCTGGGACCACCTACTATGCTCATTGGAGAGTACCACTTAACCCTTCTTAGCATCCATTTCCTGACATGCAAACTACGGTTTCCTTTTCAGGGTTTTTGATGGCCTCAGAGATATTGTGTTTGAGTAGTTTCCGTGGTACCTAGCCTGTGGAAGGCCCTCGATGAATGGTGACTTTATTTTCATGTTATTATGGTTAACATCCCTTTAAATTCTAACGGTGAGACCCTAGTCCAAAACGAATTGGAACAAAGAGTATCTTCTAGAATGCTGTCTTCCCGCTCCGCGCTCTGCTTCTCTCTTCCAGTTTCTCTGTAAGCGCTTGCTGGTTTCAGAAGTTCCCTTCATTTTATTTTGAATGCTATAGGAAGTCAGATTTTGACAGCTCTTGTCTGGATGAACACCACACCGGCAGGGGGATGAGGAGGAGAGCCACGGCTCTCGCTTTGCCCGCGTGGAGAGCTGCAAAGTGGCTGACTAGCCGGATATTTTTAAAGTTTCATAGGTGTGAGGCAGCCTCCGCTAATGAGAATTTTAGGGGATTTTTAAAATCTAAAGCGAAGGGTGCCAAGAGTGGAACATGACCTTGGGGCTTTCCTGTACATGTTAACTAATATTACAAAGAATGCTCAGAAAACCCTCTGAAGTCAACTTCTGCGGGAGGCGGGCGGGAGCAGGTGAGGCTCTGGGGACCAGCGATGGAGAGTTAATGATGGCTGCTATAAATAGATGCCTTGCGAAGGTCGGGGCAGAATATCTCGGGCACCCCGCTAAGAGCAGGAGATGGAGGAGGGTTCTGAGCCAGAAATTGGGTCAAGGGTCCCCACGACAAGGTTTTATTTGGAGGCAAAAGTTAAAGACATCCATGTATAGAGGCGCCAAAGCACAAGGCCGGATGGGTGCTCCACAGTCCTCCAGCACCCCCAGCCTCCCTGGGGACACCTGTCACCAGCATTTTCAAGAACTCACATCTGTCGTATGTGAAGATCCATCAGTTGGGATGTCAGGTCACTGAGAGTGGGTGGGCCTGGCGGGGGGACCAAGGCCTTCTGAGCACCTATGACGTGCCAACCCCCATGCCAGGCAGTTCATAAGAGCGAGTTCCATCCTCCCCATGGGACTGAGCAGAAGGCCTCCTGTTCCTATTTTATAAGCAGTGGTGCAACCGAAGTCTTGGAGAAGCTGAGAAATGTCCCGAAGTTCACAGCAATACTAAGTGGCATCCAGGGTTTGGACTTAGGACTCCTTGTTCTCATAGCAGCTGACTTATTAGGACACAGGGTATAAAAAGAGGTAAGTGGGCTGCAAATAGGGCCCTTGGGAAAAAAAAAGGAGGATGCAATAACCTCTAATAGGATGAAAAAACAAAGCTGGGATTCCAACAGCAGTCAGATTTCTCCTGATGGGGTGGAGAAATGCAGATACAAATAGCCACACTGTGCACTGCAATTGGAGATCCAGGTAGCAGGTGAGTCATTGGAGGTGGGAGGGGAAGGCGAGATGACTGCATATCCGTTTCTGGCAGTACAATCTGTTCTTCTAGGCAAGGAACTGTGCCCCAGCGAAGCGAGTGCAGGGCAGAGCTTAAAGTCTAGTGAGAAGTTTTGTTGCCTTATGGGGAAACAGAGGCAGAAACTAAGGCAAATGGACGGATCGTCGTGGAGTTGAGAAGGAAGTGTTAATGAAAGGCATGACTTTCATTAAGGTTATCCAGAGACAGAGTCAACTGAATGCCAGGTATTTTTCCAGGCCCGCCAGATGTCGAAGTTGAGGCGGTTTCCATCTTTCTAGACCCTCTTACTCACCACCGCGTCCCCCAGCACTCAGCGTAGAGCCTGGCTCGCGGTGTCACTCGGGCCTGTCGCTGCCCCTGCCTAACTGGGAGCGCCACACACCCAGGCACAGAGGACGCTCGAAATCGAGATTTAAGGACTCATTCTGCAGCTGACTTTCGGGTTGACTGGAGCAAAAGGATAAACTTTTTTCTCAGAGTTTCTTCATCTGCAGAATTTGTAAAAATTCCTTCCCCACACACTTTGCAGGGGTCTGTGCCGAATAGACGTATCCGCCAGACCAAAGTGGTGGATCTCAACCTTGAAATGTCTTTAAAGTCTCAGACTTTATCTTTAAAAAAAAAAAAATCACACAATTTTCCATTCTGTTCCACAATATATTCAAGTTTGTCTTAATAAAAAAATCACGTGTTTTTCCCCCAAACTGAGTACAGTTGATACCCTAGAAAGATGTCTCTCCCTTGCATCTCCACATGCCTCCTGGTACCCTGTGTGCCCCAGTTTTAAAAGGCTCTTTGAAAAGAATAAAGTAAAAATAAAAGAAAGCTATAAAGCACTGAACAAGTGCATTCTTAGAGTTCTTATTTATTAATAAATAATTGTTTTTAATAATTAATGCCAATCAAATCCACGTAAATGGCCCATGTCCTTTAGGAATTAAAGGCAGCCTCAGCCACAACTACAGAAAAGCACAACTGAAAAGCAAACATCGTC
Organism: Eidolon dupreanum; assembly: GCA_028627145.1. NCBI lineage: Eukaryota > Metazoa > Chordata > Mammalia > Chiroptera > Pteropodidae > Eidolon > Eidolon dupreanum. Next base: position 8,961 of record JAQQSQ010001817.1, read on the forward strand.
AATTCCTGGCTCGGAGCTGGGGAACATTTTGTTTTTTTCCAGTGCTAACGGCTCTTAGGTTGTGTCTTTTTTTCCATCACCTGATAGGGATAGCCACAGTCCACACACACACACACACAGACACAGACACAGACACACACACACACACACACACACACACACACACACACACACAACAGCAGCGACAGCAAAACGACCACCCCCACAACGCCGCTTACTCTATGTGAAGCATGGTGCTAAATGTTCGACAAGCCTTATCTCATTCTTCACAGCAATTGCTTTGTGGGTATTAAGTGCCATTGGCAGAGGAGGAAACGGATTAGGGAGGTCAATCATTCTTCCAGGGGTACACGGTTAGGTGGAGGTGGAAGCAGGATTCAGGTGGAGTTCTAAAGCAGAGGTCTGTCTACAAACTACAGATTACATCCTGTGTCGTCTGGCCCACCACCTGGTTTTGTCAATAAAGTTTTATTGGAACACAGCCATGCCCATTCATGCGTGTACTATTTATGGCTGCTTTCAGGCCATAATGGCAGAGTTGAGTTGTTGTAATGAAGACTGAATGGTGCACAAAGTATAAAATATTTACCATCTGACTCCTTGTAGGAGAAGTTGGCTGACCCCCACCGAGAGCTCTCACTATTTGATGCAATCCTTAATTTTAAGGCCTGAGGTTCTCATTCTTTTTGGGGAGCCTGATCCTGAAGTCCCACAGAATGCAGAACTACCTCTGAGCTGGGTCCTCACCTGCTTTGCTTCCAAACGGGGCCCTGCCGGGCCCTGCCCTAAATACCACACTGCTAGCCCAGTGACTTTTTGAACACTCACATCTGGCTCCTTCCGTTTGCTGAAATGCCTTCCCTGACTGCTGTTGCCTCATAATCACATCCAAATTCCTTAACGTGGCATCAGAAGGTGTTTCATGAGCAAGTCCATTCACATCTCCTTAGCCTTGGTGCCTGACATTTTTTTGAGGATGAGATTTCTATCTCTATGCCACATTTCCATGCATCTGAGCATCTGTCTTAAATATGTCTCTCTTACCTTAGGGATGAACGGTGAATATGATTAGTCGGACCCCAGGCTAGTGTGCATTGGTGAATAGGGCTCCTGTGCCTCTAAGAAGCAGACCCCTGTGTGGTCTGCCTCTTGCAATTACCACTCCTAGGTAAGAATGCTCACCTTCTTTCTGTTCCATTTTCTCTCCTCCTCCCTGCACAGGTACATAGGCATGTGTTCTCTTCTCTTCTTCCATTGTAGCTTTTTAGGGGAAGGCATTTGCTTGTCTGTTCACTGCTGGGCTCACCAGAGTTTGTTTCAGTGGCTGGTGTGTATAGGATTTGCTCTGTTTGGGAAACTCTGACCCGAGAAGTGATCGGTGGCAGGATTCGGCAGTAGCTGTGCTCCTGGATGAACAACCCACAGACTCACTCCGACGTCTCACAGTCTTTCCTCTGTTATCTTCATGCCAGACACACAAAACCTTATTCAGCTACCCGAGGACTCATGAAACTCTACATACTCTTATTTGAAAAAAATGAAATATATCCATCTCTAATTCATACTCATTCTTAAGAACTCAATGGAAGATTTATGAGGGTTTTTTTAGGGAGTGTCTTCTGTGAAGGCCTCAGTTGGGTTTGTATGTCTTTTCCCCAGATTCCAAAGTGTTCCATGCCTGCTCCTGGCACGGATCACACCCTCTTGCAACTGTGGATTCACTTCTCAGTACTCTCCCTAGACTGGGAGCTTTCTCAGGGTGGATATTGTCTCATTCATTCACTCATCTCCTAGTTTCCCAAATTAGCCCACCATCTGATACACAGAGTGTGTGTATCCCTTAGGGTCTACTTGGCTGCAAGTAACAACTCCTGACTACCAGAAGCTGAGACCCAGCCACATGTCATGTCTCCTGAAATGGAAGCCCAGTGCTTAGTGGCCCCGGGGTTGGGTCAGGCTCTCAGCAATGCTGTCTAAGATGCGGGCTTCTTTAGTCCTAGTATTTTGCCACCTTCTGCATTGGGAGGTCCCCCTTCATGGCCACAAGGTGAATGTCTCAGCTCTGGGCTACTTTTGTAGCCTCACATGGCTACTTTTGAAGGGAGTATCAAGAGGCGTGCAGGAGTCCCCAAAAGGCTTTCTATATGTGTGGCTTTTCTTATGTTTCCGGGAGGTAGTTCCTGGAAGCCTCTTCCGGCAAATTTTTTCTTCTATCTTACAGGCCAGATGAGGTTCCATGGCTTCTGTTAAAACAATCTCTGGGAAAGGGGGAATCATTCCATGATGATTGGCTTGTAAGTTTATCAACGGAGAAAACTCAAAGGTCTATTCACTCCATAAATTCTGTACGTAGGGGGGCAATTTATATTCAAAGAGTCATTGTCATTATTAAAAAATGGGGGTTTCCTTGGCCAACTCGCACAAGGGGGTAATTTCCCGGTCAAAGGGAGGTGGGAAAAGCCACACTCCTCAATACTCTATATTCTCCCATCACACCAGACACAGGATGAGGGAAGCTAATGGAATTAAACATCGCTGCGCCCCCACTGACTGCACCGATTCTTCCAGAACACATTTGAGTTCTCTTCAGTTCGGTCACCAATTATTAGAACCTACTAAGTGCCATCTCCAGTTGCAGACACTGGGGTTAGAGCTGCAAACAAAACAACAGACTGCCCTTCGCGAAGCTTACGTCAAGGGGAGATCCACAGCGGACAAAGAAGATGAACTTGCTTTTATCAGGGTTTGTGTTCTGTCATTCATCATTCATCCATCCATTTGTTCATTCATTCATTCATTCATTCATTCAAATATGTATTGCAAACCTACCGTGTGCCAGCCACTAGTATCCATGTTGGAGATCCAGCCATGAACAAGACAGAAAGGAAGTTGGCATTGCTTCCATGAAGTTTACATTCTACTTGGGGGAGACA
>JAQQSQ010001818.1:0-11890 GCA_028627145.1 Eidolon dupreanum
TGCGATTTTGGGGCCGATTACTGCTGCCAGGGGGTCCTCTAGATTCGCATGTGGATTTTGATGCAAAGGTGTGGGCTTTCAGCAAAGATCTTTCTCGCCGGCTGGCTCCCAGCCCGATGTCTCCTCATAAGCTTGGGATTTAGAGGAAAGGAGATATAGATGATTTGAACTGCCTGGGGAGGAATAAAAAAAGAAAGAATGAAAAATGATGGCCGTGATCAATTTTTCTGACATATTTATTACAGTTCTTTCTTGAAACTTTGTGAGGGAGACACTGATGAGGCCGGGACCATTTTTTAGACTTAAGCATCCTCACTCAGCTGTTTTAGAAGAGAGCGTTTTCAGTCTGGATTAATGGATTGGCCGTGCAAGTCAGAATAATGAAGCGTTGTGATGACTTCCGGGCCCATTTCTCATCTTGCCCGTGCAGACCGAAGCCTTCCGCCAGCTCTGGGTTGGCCGGCACTGCACCCCATTCCTGACTGCACCCCATTCCTGAAGCTTCAGCCCGGGATGAGAAATAGCCTAACGACTCGTCTGCAGCCCCCATGAATGGTGGGGTCCTGCAGAGCAGAGGTGGTGAGGGTGGTGAGTGATCAGCCTTGGAGGATACCCTGGTGAGGGCTCCTTGTGTGCTGGGCTGGCCCAACGCGGAGCAGCATGACAGCTTCTCGGGGACCCCGCTTGCAGACACTCTGTCCCCTCCCCTCAGGTCAGTCCATTCTGGAAAATCGGGCACTGCAGCCTTGTTTGCCCCCGTGGGAACTTTTATGTTCTTCCCTGGCATTTCTTAAGGAAGAGAGAAAGAAGGCCAGTCTGCTGTCCCCAGGGAAGGGTTGTCCTTGGTGTCAGTGAGATGCGTGGAGATGGGGAAGGATGTAGGGACCCCGGAAAGGGCACGTGGCTGGATCGTCACCTTTCCCTGCGACCTGCCTCGGGATCTCCTGCGTCACCCTTCTACAAAGACATGGGTGACACTCGTTGAAAGGAACTTAAACCAACTCGGTCATCTTAAGGGCATTTGAATTTTAGCCTAATTTATAAGCGGTTATTGTTTTTTTCGTATCGCAAGATACCTAATCAGATCCTTCAGCTTAATTATTAGCTGTTTTAAAGCCCCAAACTATTATAGTAATCTGGAGAAAGCCATAGGCCCTCTCCCCGGAGAAACAGACGCAGGTACCTGCTCAAACACGTTTCACAGCTCATGTTGACTCTTCAGGCTAGAAGCGACCATCGGCGTCACCGAGGTGGGTGCTGCAGTCTCCCCAGCATCCGTGCCACCCTTTCTTCACGGGCACCGTGCTGTATGGCCGGGTCGTGATTCATCCACGTCAATTAGAATAATGTCTCCTCTTAATCACCCCAGAGCGACCAGCTCCGGTACCTCACGCCTGATCAGTCAGCCTGTGACCGTCCCAGGCCCACGGTAGGCATGTCCCGAAGGTCTCGCATGGCGGGATTTTCTCTGGGAATCTAAGATACAGCGGATCCCTCTCTTTTTGTCCCCGTGGTGGGCGCGTGGGGAGCCAGCCCTGGTGCCGTGACGATGACGTTGTCAGCCAGAGGCAGGCGGGACTGGGAGCTTCTCACGGGAGTGAAACCACAGCCTTGACCTTGGAGGGCGTGGCCGGCAGGGCGCGTGGGAGCCATCGGTCACGTGAGCTCGCACGCTCCGGAGGGGCCAGGCCGTTTGAGGTTGCGTGTACTGTTACTTGCGATGAAAGGAGTTTTCGATGACGCGGTCACCCGGCACCCGCCCGAGTCCCGACGGGCCGGGGAGCGAGTGTGCGGAGCGTGGCGTGGGCGGGGAGAGGAGCCTGCCATAGAAAGCCGGGGGCTGTCGCGCCTTCCCAGGCCACTGTCCTACTTGCATAATGGGCCACCAGGCTCCAAATGCCACTAGTGGTGTGAGCGGAGGTAGCGTCCCCTCTGGCCACGTGCGTTTCTCCTGCGGTCTTGGGACTGACCTCGGTCTGCAGTCCCCAGTGGTCAGATCAAGGTCCTGAGACAGAAGAGAGAAACGGCAGCTGGAGGGGAGAGCCGAGCCTCCCACGGCACCCCCAGCACCCCCAGACAGACACCCCACTGCCGCTGTGCTCTGCGGGACTCACCGAAATGTGGGGGGTCACCCGCGGGTGGCACCTGGGGGTGTTTACCTCGCTTTACCTTACCAACCAAACTTCACCGAGGAAGCTGGCAAACCAGCGAAACCTTTTCTGGAGCAGCCACATTCACAGAGCTCGGGGCCAGGCACCACACAGATGTATATCCAAGGGCTTCTGACTCATACGCTTATTTTTAAACCACACCCAACTGTAGTTTTGGGCAGATCATAAAATCTGGATTGCACGTAACAATATGGAAGCTGACAGTGTATGCTTATCACCTTTTATCCCTCCAAACCCTGTTAAAAGTGAAAGTGCCAATAGTGGCTTGCATACTCCGACGACAGGGATGTAAATCAGTTATTTTGGAAAACTGCCACTGTATGTGAAACCTGAGCGTGACCACCTCCTTCCACCCAGTAACTCCACTCCTGCTCCAAAAACATGAATAATATATTCGCAGCAACATTGTCATAAAAGTCTCATATTGGAAGCAACTTTGATGCCCCTCAAAGTAGACTGGATAAATACATTGTGGTGGTTTTTATACACCAGAATACTATACAACACCGTAAAAGAATGAAGCCTAGCTACATGCAGCAACGTGGATGAATCCCCCAATCGTATTTTTTTTAAGGAAAAGAATCTATCATGTATGTGTAGACATGGGAGACAGTATCGGCAACACAGAAGGTATTCTATAAATGTTAGTTTGTCATTCCCCTTGAATTTTAAAAGAATGTAAGAAGATACAATTGATGCTCAGCAAGTGAATTAAATGGATTTCTCTAGTTCTCTGTGCAGCGAGCGTCGCATTCGTAATCCAAGTGTACCACCAAACGTAATAAATGTACAGTCAGCACTTCGCAGAGAACAGTGCACGCCATTGTGTACCCCAGCATATTGTGTAAATTCGGATTCATCTATCTGGAAACAAAAATATGCATTCTCTGTGTTTAGCATAGATTTGATAGTAGATGATGGAGATTCTGAATTTGGAATTACGGACATGATACTAAAACTGATAAAGGATATATTTTTTTTTGATTCCCACAATTGATTCTACCTTGTTCATTAATTTTCCACTGGCATTCAATCTGTAGTCTTTTATATCATGGAGAAGAATCAAATTGTTTGAAAGGTAGATATTTGGTGATCCTGAATATTTTAGTTCTTCTTGTTTTTGAAGAGAATTAGCTTTGGGTGATGTACTGTCATAAAAATGACTTAAGTCCAGGTGAAGACAGATGCCTTATGGCTTTCATTAAAAAATTTTAACACCCGCCGAGTTAAATTGCAGTGAAATTCATAAGCATCACTGTCGGTAATTGATGGGACGTCGGAGTCCTACTGGTACGCTTTTGGAGTCTGAAATGTTATTAATAGGCCACCCAAAAATGTCCATTTTTTTTTTCACTGAAATGCTGACTTTTATAGGGAACGAGCAAGTGAAGAATGATAGGACATGAATATAAATTTTATTCATATTTACTAGATTTCAATAAAATAATGTCAAAGAACCCTTAAAATATCAGACCAAATCAAAGATTGAATAAGCATCCTTAAATGTTAAAAGGATAAAATCTTTTGTAGCAAAGAGCTAATTCGCAATCACCCGGGGTAGGAGTGAAGTTCTAACAGCCTCCAATTCACAGGTAATCCAGAAACCAAGTAATAAATCCACAGCAATCACAAGGAGGCTTTAGAGGTTTTCTCGTCATCATAGTTGCTCTTGTTTTTTGTTTTTTAATCAGTGGAAAATGCACAGCTGGGAATCGCAATGAGCTTAGTGCCTCAGGAGGGCCGGAGGGAAGCTTCGTAAAGAGGAAAGAGCTGGTTCTCCTGGGTTATGGCAAACCCGAATCTCTCTGTATTTGGATCTGTCTCTGTACCTTCTGCTCAGCTCCCTCCATCCTAACGTCACTAGTATGTGTTTGGCCAGTTGCTGGACTATAAGCCCCTTGGGGACATTTGTTCACTGCTCCATCCCAGTTGCCTAGAATAGGGTCTGGCACGTGGGAAAGCAGTATCTATTTGTCGATTGCATGAATTACACACAACTTTAGTCTTTTGTATGGATAGTTTTATTTCCTATTTCCCATCTTTTTCATAGTTTCATTTCCTATTTCCCATCTTTTTCATTTCTTAATCTTTTTCAATCATTTACTAGGTGTCTTCCCTTTTTTAAATTATTTTTTTTCCAAACGTGCTATATCTATCTATCTATCATCTATCTGTCTATCTATCTATCTATCTATCTATCTATCTGAAAAAGTTTCATTTTTAATGTCATGGTAGTAGCACCTTGAGAATCATTCTATAATTCTAACACATTTCTAGTTTTGGGGTTCTCTCATTGAAGAAGGGACGATATCTTCATTTTTTAAGACTGTTTTCTGCCTTCGGTAGAACTTGATTCGTTTTCTTCACATAGGACTAAACAACAGATACGTAGGATGAAGTGTTGACACATTTGTTATTATTGCTCATATAAACTTGTCCCCATGTCACAGTCTTACTTTATCTATTTGCTGAGACAACATTGACGTCTGCACATTTATTTTGTAATTGGCCGTGCACCGAAATGACACAGATCATGACTGATAGGTTTTCGGCTGCTCCACTTAAGTGTTCTTGTTAGACATTTATCATTTTTACTTCTCTCTCACAGAATTTATACTTCAGTCTTTTTATAGTAATGCTTCCTTTAGTCACACTAATGGTATTTGACTAGCAATTCTAGTGAAAAGTATTCATCTAAGTAAACGAGCAATTACACTCTACGCAAATATGAACACAGTGAAAATATGTACATAATGTTAACTAATTCACAGCCTAACATTTTGGATAAAACAAAACACAACACTGCAAAAATGTCCACATCCCTAGTAATTAAAATACATGTAAATTAAAGTGAGACTATCGTTTTGGTCCATCAGCTTGGGAAGATCGTTCTTTTTAAATCCATATCAGTATTTTTTATCACAGAGTCTCACCCCTGCTTAGGGAAGTAAAAATGTATGCCAACGCTATAGAAATGAACTTGGCACTATATCTAAGAGCCTCTGGGCAGAGAAAAAGAGTTCTCCTTTTAAAAATGTGTCTTGGATATGTTTGGATAAAGATACAAAACAGTTTGTAAGCAAATGTTCATTATAATAGGAAAAAAGCAAGCGGTAATAATATCCAAACCTCAACAGCTGCTTTTGGGAGTCAGTGTTCCCATACATGCGACAGAGTTGAGAAAAACATTCCATTTTTGTTTTAAAATAATATGTTAATAATGTCAAAATTTTTATCAGAAAAATGCTCATTTACCGTAGTTGTATTTACGTATTGAGTTAAGGGGTGATTTCCACTTTTTGTTTTCCTGCGTGCTTAGCTGTTTTGTCTAATTTTCTGTAATGATGACCTCTGAATTAAAAGGCAGAGTAGGAGACGGAGCAAAAGTATTAGTGACTCATTAGTGACTCAGTCCTGGACCTCTTCAGATTGGCTGGAGTCAAGTGGCCAACACACGTCTATCGTCATCAGATGTTCCTTTAAAAAAATCTAAATTCTTTAAGACTTGGAGAATAATTTCATAATATCTACTTCATAGCGATTAAATTAGAAAACTCCAAAGCTATATTACTGCATTGCAACTTGTAGGTGTGATCTGGGGGATTTTTTTCTTTCTTACATTTTGGAACATGCCTGGCTGCTTTTCAAAAAGGCTCCCTAGGGGAATTGGTTTGAATCGTCTCTGGAATTCTTTCCATTTTTTTGAAGCATGGGTCCAATGGCCTTTTTGTAGTATTTAGTGAACTGTAATCCTTATCTGCCAATCGAATGACCTGCTCAAAATTAGGAACGTACAGACTTTTTACCCTTCATGATGCTCTGTAGACTCTCTGGACCAAATTATTTATTTATAAGTGCAAAAGTTTCACTGGAAAAGGAGCCTGGTGGGAAGGATTTCATGAGCTGATCCGGAACTTATCACCTCCTACGTCGCCACAGCCTGTCCATGGGCGTGCTGGGGCAGGGCCTTCATGCTGCCATGACTTCGAGGGCTGTGGATCATCGTAGCTCCTTGGGCCAGGTTCAGTTCACATAGGAGGTGCCTTCCTGCTTCTCGTTCGAAAATCTTCAACTCACATGTTGAGTAAGACCGAGAAAGAGCCAGTGTTGTTTTTGATGTTTGGAAGAAAATGTAGGCGTTGTCTACATTTTCACTGCATCATGTACTCTGATGGTGCACCAGATCACGCTCTGTCTAAAACCACGAGCGGCAATACAGGCATCATGTCCCGGCTTAGCTGCAGTGTTTGTGCAAATGTCTTAGCACACAATAATGCTGTGTCTCGCAATCAATGGTGTCTTGGATTCTATCTCATACCTTGTAAGGTCCCCCTTGCTATCCTGAGGTAAAATCCATAGATAATAAAGCTACCTACATACATCATTTTCAAGACCAATAGAATTATCTTTCTCTAATACGACAGGCAAATAAAAGGATAGTAATATGTACCCTCTATGAAAATGATTTGGCGCAACCATACCCGAACGCATAATGAGGTAGGCAGGTATTTATTCCTACCTGTGATGAATAGCGTTGGATTTAAGAGAAATGAGACCATCAGAAGCTATTCTTTATAAGAAAGACATGAAAATAAATGCACAGGTACAGGTGGATGCTGGAGCAAAAGGTGATGCTATGGTAGATAATAAGCGAGAATTATTTGTATTGAAAAAAAGAAAAAAAACTTAATTGAAGTGGCGATAACACATCTTGGGAAATTATAAGCTGTTGACATGGGAATAATGAGGACGTGTTCTCACCGAGGACCTGGGACTCATCTCCAAGTGTAACGTCAGCGTGATCGTCTTTGTCAAGACGTGGGATGAGCCAGTGACAGCTTTTGCTGAAGATGCAGTTACTCTTAGGAAATTCTACTAAAAGTCTGGGTGTACACTCAGTTGTCAAGAACTCAGCAAGATCTTGGAGACAGTTCTTCAGAGGTCAGCTGGAAAAAAATGATAAGACAGAAGTCTATAGAGAATTTGTGCGTGGACCTCTGGGGGTATTTTCAGAGTAGGATGGGAAGAATAACACTAACCATGAAGTGAGTAAGTCGTTTCAGTAGCTAATTACCATAAATAAATTTTTATCGCTGTGCGGTATGATTTTTAATGTGCAATCTGGCAATAATGTGAAATACTTTAAAAGTACCTTTGTTAATGAAATTCAGTGAGCTTCATCTTTCTTGTGACTTCATATATATAATTATATTTAATTTTCAGTCTCCTGGAAAGACTCTCAAATCTCCTCTATTCCATCAGTGCGACGAGTCTGTATGCTTTCGCATAGTTTTCTTGCTATTGCCTTTTCCCACTAAATACAAAATTGGAAATTTTATATTACATTGAGTAGAGATACAGAGTGAATAAATTATTCTGTTACTGGAAAGAATATCCTGAAATCCCTTTAGGCAATCCCTTTCCAAAATCATATTCTCTTAAATATCTGTACTTTTATGTCAAACATTTCCAAGATGATTATGTGCTTGCCGGAGTCTATCCAGGCAGCTATAATAAAAATTCTTCAAACTGGGCGGCACGTAAACAGCAGACACTCATTTCTCACCGTTCTGGGGGCCGGAAGTCCAAGATCAAGGTGCCAGCCGACCCGGTGTCTGCTGCGGACCCGCTTCCTGGTTCACACACCGTTATCTTCTCTCCGCGTCCTCACGTGACAAAACGGATAAGGGAGCCCCCCGAAGTTCCTTTTGTAGGGCCACCAATCCTGTTCCTCAGGGCTGCACTGGAGGTCCCAGCTCCAAGCTTCATCACACCGGGGACTGGGTGTCACCGTCTGAATTCTGTGGACATTCAGTGTCGACAATATATTATCTTCGGTAGCTTTTGTTGACCGGCACCTTTGGGATTCATGATGGGGATTTGGGATGATTTTGTTTTGTAGGACTGACCTGAGTTTTGCAGAAAAGTTAGCATGATTCCCATCAATCTAACAGTAAATGCCGGGAGCTGCCCCTGATCAAAAATGCCCTCGCAGAATTCAAAACACTCTGGTCAGCACTGGCCTTGACCCTGTTGTCAGCCACCGCACTCACCTACCCTGGGAGCACAGAGAAGAGGGGTACCAGGCAGATGACCCGGGTCTCCACTCCCCACCCACCCCTGGTACTGGCCAGAGTCCCGTTGTTTTAATGGGTATCACTTGAGCATTTTTAGTGGGGGTGGGGATCGTGACCTGGGTTGGACCGGTCAATTAAATAAGTAATGAAGCTTAATAGCTTGGAAAACAGAACAAAAGCTTAACCTAGGACACCCCTCAGTGGATCCTAGGCTCCGCGGTTTACTCAGAGGGCCAGGTCAGTCCATGGCTTGCTGCCCTTCCTGAGAAATCTAGATCACCCCACAGCCGTCCCCCATACTCTGAAGAATGTCCCTGGAGAGCAGCAGGTGAAGGGAACATCTCGTTATTTTGGACCGTCAGCATTTTAATCTGACCTTGACTGTACTGGAGTGTTCCTGTTTTTCGTTTTGGATGGCAATTCCAGTAGAAAATTTTGGGGGGATGATCCTAGGTATAGTTGGTCTCTCCTTAGATGTTATAATTTTTTAAAAAAATCGTAGAAACAGGCACACGCATACACACACACGCACACACACACACACGCATGCGCGTGCGCGCGCACACACACACACACACACACACACACAATGTCATAACGGATCTGCTTTGATCTTCCCAGAAAGAAAATAAGTCAACCTAGAAATATGCTGGAGAACACACATGCAGAAAGTCTCTAGAAGCCTCACTTTTAGGTCACTTTTTCTTAGTCTTATCAGGTTTAACACAAAAATGATTCATTACTGAGGTCAAAAGAGGAGCACTCTCTTTCAAAATTAAAGCTCTCTTTTTAAAAATAAAAATAAATTTGAAAAACTAAATATCAGAATAAAAATTATAAAACAATATACATGTTTAAGTTTATCTAATTTAGCTGTTGTTATATTTAGTAATGCTAAATTTGTTTTAAGCAGAGAAGGCAAGCAATACTGGAACAATTAGCTTTCTGGAAGAAAATCAACTCACAAACTGTATAGCATATACACGTAGTATTAAATTCCAGATATATAAGGAAAAAAGTTCGATAAAATTATAATAAAAATAGTGAATGGGAAATATATCCTAGGCCTGAGAGTAAAGAAAAATGGCTCAAAGAACACGGAGCTTTGAATTCCTAATTTTTAGAAAAAAAATCCATGAGAACAGAACAGAAAACAAAATGTGAAACGCATTCAGAGCAAGCATCAAACTGGGTAGCTAAAGAAATGACATTTTAATTGAAGACAGTTTAACAAAAAGTATTGAAATGACAGCCATCGATGATGACAGTATTGAGCGTGTGTATTACACATGTAATATATATTACAGCATTATTTATGACAAAATTATACGCGAATGTATATTAAGTGAGCAGAAGGTTGAAATGTGTACCGTGATATATGTATAGTGTGTGAGACAAATATGAGGCAAAACCTGTAAATACTACTCTCCAGGTCTGATTCTCTTTTTGGGGCGTCACACATGGTGACGTCGGCACTTCAGTCCCCGGCTGACAGTACTCCTCAGACAATGCTAGAGCAGCATCGCGAAATAAATAAAAAACCTGCGGAAACCTTGGAAGTCACCGCATTCTCGAGGACTCTCGCAAAGACTGCTCCTCCGTACACATATATTCACGGGGATTAGAACGCAGTGTGAGCTCAGAAATCGTCGGCGTCATCTGTGCATTTCTCAGCGTCGTTTGATTCACTTTGCCGTATTTGTGCTTAAACCCAATTTCACTTGAGACGTCATGCGAGCTCCCATCTTGCAGTGGATTTTCATATTTTTCTTCCTTGCACTGGCCTCGGAGTCCCGATGACCATCACAAGAGAGTCCCTTTATCGGTCACAGCTTTAGGAAGGCGCACGTTGTCGCTGTCATATTGGGAGGTCGTCTCGGTTTCGGGCTGCGTGGGCTTTGCCACGCCCTGTTGAGAGTGGCACCTCTTCCAGCTTCTCCGAATGTGTCACATGAGTTCGTGTTCTCACGTTACCGAGAAAAGGAAGCATGAACGACGTTGGGTGGGTGGCTCTTCATAAGCATTCTTGAGGACCTCAGGAAACCTTCCGTCAGGAAAATGATTCGGGCCTCCCGCCTGCCATTTCTGCAGTGGGATGTTCCAATGGCGTGATCCCGGGCTGTCCCCGGGGTTTGTGATCTCAGGTGAGAGGTGAGATACACGTGGATCAAAGAGAGGGACACTCAAAAGGATGGAGAGGAAGCGAAATCCCAGTCACCAAAATGTGCTGGAAATTAGGTTTGTGATTATTAAGTGTGATTTAACTGAGGACCCCATGGCCTCTTAATTTCCTTTTTTTTTTTCCCCTAGAAATCTTTGTCAAATTGCAGAATCCTTTCCCATGTGTTGGTAAGAATTAATAAGTTACATGTTGCAATTAGAAAATTGAAAACTCTGTGAGAAATGAGAACGTACCAAGATTCCTTACCTTAAAAGGCAATAGAAGTGGAGTCGAAAGGTTTGGGAGCCTCGATGGAATACACAGTGATCGAGGCATCGTATAAACATAACGTGTTCGAGTTAAGCCCCCAAATCACAGGGCTTTCTAAAGACTTGCCACTTTTTCCTGAAACTTTAAAAAACAGAGGCGACGTTACCGATCTGAGGCTGAGCTGTGTGTAGGAGCGATGCACGCGATGAATTATTTCTTAAAGGCTCTGAGGCTGAGCACATGGTCCCCTCGGGAGCCTCCAGCTCCGCGGCATGGAGACAGGGAAATTCGGGGGCAGAGGGTGGTGGGGGGGACACTGTCGTGTGCCGAAGCTGGAAACCCACTCCCGGCCACTTTTCACTTCCAAATGCCCATATTGATTCCTTCCACGACTCTCATCGATCCTGTGGCTGGAGAGAGGCGTCTGCCTGGAAGGCGTAGGGGCAGGACGACGTGGAGAGGGCGACCTGTTAAGCCGACAGCAGGGAGGTGGCCGGAGAGGGGAGACTCGCCTGCCACCACCTCAGGGGGTCGGGGGCCAACGCAGCGCACCCCGGGGCCCAGTGGTATCCGCTCTCGCACCCGCCGCCTCCTCCCCTTCTCAGGCTAGCCCTGCTTTCCAGGGGCTGCAGAGCCTGTGTCCCCCCAACCTGCCACTTTTTAGCCGTCACCTCGCCCCCTGTCAAGTCTGGGTACCCCTATACCCTGCAGAATGCCCAGTGGGGAGCGGAGGTCCAGACGTGATGGTGAGTGGACGGTCCGTAAAATGCCCGATGCTCTTGAGCTCCCCATCATCCTCGTGAGCTCCCAGGGGTACCCCTTCTTCTGCAACGCACCCCCTTTCTGTGGGTCTTCTGTTGACGCCTGCCTAGCACGGTCCCCTTGGAAGGACCCTGCAGCTCCTGTCTTCGTGGGAGGGTGACGGCCAGCCCTCTCATGCGGGGGGCTGTGGTGACCGCAGGTGGCCAGGGACCGCAATCGTGAGACAGACCCCGAGGACCGGGTCTCCTTCCTCTGAGGACTGGAGCCTGGCCGCGTCAGCCCCCCGCCCCCCGCATCCCTCCCCCGTGGACGACGTTCCTCTCTCCCTTCCCGGGGTTGGCATGAGGGTCAGCTGAGTGAACCGAGGGCGAAGCTCACAGTAAAGCGTTTTACGTAAAGGCCTTATTCACGTACCAGGGGTTATTGTCACTAACTGAAAAATAAGAGGC